>JAHRHZ010000047.1:6830906-6846382 GCA_024137785.1 Ginglymostoma cirratum | reverse complement strand
ATTCAGAACCCTCTTCCCCTCCCCCATTTCTGATGAAGGGTTTAGGCCCGAAACGTCAAGTTTTCCTGCTCCTATGATGTTGCTTGACCTGCTGTGTTCATCCAGCCCTATGCTTGTTATCTCGGATTCTCCAGCATCTGCAGTACCTTTTATCTCAAATCTTTGTGCTGAGTTTCTCCAGAAATTTCTGTTTTTGTTTCAGATTTCCAGCATCTGCTGTCCTTTATTTTATTTTAGAAAACTGCATTTGTTGTTGATGCAATCTTCTCTTCACTTTGGGAAACCAAAGGAGGTCTACATAATTGCAGTGTTAAGTGCCCCCGAGCTGCCACTTGCTTGTCATTCTAATTCTGACTCATTTGCACCTTGACCCTGTTATCTCTGTCCTCTATCTCCTACTCGATGGGAGCTCAAGAATCACCTCCTTATCTTTCAAATAGGCAACTCACAGCCTTCCAGACAAAACCTCAAGGATTTTGAACCATCACAGCTGCCTCCATTTAGCACACTGTGGCTAAGTGTTTCTACGCTTGCCTTTTACATTTCCTCTCGGCTGTCTTTATTTCTTCCCTTGTTTTATTACCAACACCACCCTTTGCCTTGCTCCACCAGCAAGGTGTCATTTAAATCATGCTTGCATTCTATCGCTTAGCTTTTCCACATTTGATATTGCTTTATACAGATTCTCTGAATGACTTGGTATTAAAAGTATGTATAGACACACTGTAAAGACAGTGGTTCATTCAGCTGAGATCATATAGACTAAGGGGTTAATGTAGGAATATAGAAAATAAGAGCAGGAGTAAGCCATACAGCCCTTTGAACCTGCTCTGCCATTCAATATGATCATGGCTCATCTTCCAAATCACTACCTTGTTCCTGCTTTCTCCCCGAACCGTTTCAGGCCTTTAGCCACAAGGACTCTATCTCATTTTCTGAAGAAGGGTCCAGACCTGAAATGTCAGCTTTCCTGCTCATCTGATGCTGTCTGGCCTTCTGTGTCCATCCAGCTCTACACCTTGTTATCGAGGACTCTATCTAACTCCCTCTTGAAAACATTCAATGTCTTGGTCCTAAATGGCCTATCCTGTTTGACCCCTGGTTCCAGAAAATTCAAGATCATCCATTTTTAGAAGCTTTCCTCCCCAGCCTTACAGTGCTCCTGACCCATTTACAAAGGCTGATCTCAGAGTTGCAACAGATAGTTGTTGCTGAGACATCAACATCAGGAACTAGCAGGTTTCACCTACAACTCAGCAACTCTCAGATAAGTCAGTCAGGGGCCCAGGGAGTGTTGTTGGGGATTGAAATTTCTGTTGGGCCCCAGGGAAGGAGAACGATATGCACATGAGCCCCACCAGCAACAGGACAGAAGTAACAATGGTGGATAATTAGAAACAGACGGAACTTCCTAATTTAAAGAGCTTCATTCATTTAAAAGTATCAGCAAACAGTGAAGGGTAATACCTGACTGCTCCTTTCCTCCAGATGCTGCCTGGCCTGCTGTGTTCTTCCAGCCTCCTGTGTGTCTACATAAGAGTCAATACAATGGCACTTGCAGAAGGAGAAAGATGACATTTGATTCTTTTCTGAAACCTCTCCAATGCAAAATACATAAAAACATTCTATGCGTTGTTAGTCTGAACTAGTGATGCAGCTTAGATTGTGATCAAATAGCTCACGTTTCATTCCAATATTGTAAGGTTTTGTGGCTTTTAAAGAACTATAAGCATTGTTTGATAAGCACTCCTGTTTATCATGTTCCATACCATTGCTTACGCTACACACATGCGCATTGTATTTTCTACAGAAAAGTTTGGTTGCTACTCCTTAAGCCCATGTAATAAATTCATCCCTTTGAATGCACTCTTGCCACAAATTAGTCAAATAGGTTAGTGTCATGAATAACTTTTTATCAGTGTTATTTAAATAAAATATGAGCAACCTAAATGACATGGGGCTCTGCAAACTGCCATTTCCTGATTTGAGCTCTGTGGATTTCCATTGCTAATCTAGTTTTTTTTTATTCCGAGAACTAAATGTTATTGAACTAAGATTGAAGGAAGTTGAAACACAAATCAAAATTAGATGCAACATGCAGGACTGATTCAGCAAGTGAGCCAGTGAAATGAATCACATTATACTCAAGTGCATTTCTAATTAAATCATGTTTAGCACAGAAGTTCAAAAGTTCACTATCAGTGAGTTTCCACAAACAGCAATGTGATATCAACATGATAATCTGTTTCAATGATGTATCTTGAGAGATTGAATACATCAGGAAAATCTCCCCTCCTCACCTTTGAAATAACATCATTGGATTAGAATAGTTTAGGAAACAGGAGCAGGAGCTGGCCATTTGGCCCATTGAGCCTACTGTACCATTCAAACTCATGACCGAACACTTTGCCATCTGTCCCCTTCCCATAACCCTAGAGTCCTTTGTAGGTCAAAAATCCGTTTAAGTCAGCCTTGAATATATTCAGTGATCCCAGCCTCTACTACTCGCTGGGGAAGAGAACTCCAAAGACCATTGACCCTCTGAGAGACAAAATCCTTCTCATCTTGTCTTAACTGGGCGACTCCTTATTTATTAAGATGTGCCTCCTAGTTTTAGACCCCTCTCAGGGTAATCACCTTCTGAACATCAACTTGTTAAATCCCCTCAAATTCTTAGAGTTCAATAAGATCAGCTCTTGTTCTTCTCAACCACAATTGGCCCACTTTATTCAATCTTTGCTCATAACACAATCCTTCATCCGAGGAATCGCCTAGTAAATCTTCTCTGAATTGTTTCTAATGCAAGTGTGCTCCTACTAAAGCAAGGAGGTCAAAACAGTAAATAATACTCGAGGTGCGGATTCACTACTTCTCTGCACAGTTAGAGCAAGTCATCCCTACTTCTAAGCTTCTCCGCTTGCAATAAAGAGCAGCATTCTATTTGTCTACCTAATTGCTTGCAGCAGCTGCATACTAACTGCAGTGCCTCAAGAAGGCAGCTCACCACCACCTTCTCAACAGCAACTAGAGGCACGAGTACATGCTCACCAGCCAGTGGCACAACACATCCCTTGAATGAAGTTTTTAAACCATTTACAAGAACACCCAGATCCCTCTGTACTGCAGCATCCTGAGTCTATCTCTGTTTATATAATAATGTGCCAAAGTAGAGAACCACATCATTTCATACTCTAATTTCCAAATTTTTGACCATTCCCTTCATCAATCCATGTCCCTTTACATCATTCCCTCAACTTGCTTTCCTACTTACTTTGTACCATCAGAAAATCTGGCAACAATACAGTTGACCCCTTTATCCAAATAATTAATATAGGGTAGATTGTAAGTAGCTGTGATTACAGCAAGGGTTCCTTTTGAACTTTGCTCATTGTTGTTTGTCATAAAAAGGATCCATTTATCCCAACTCTGTTTGTTGTTAGTTAGCCATAGGATATTTGATGCCTCCAAGACACCAGGCTGGTCCTTGACTAAACATCTCATCTAAAATGCAACATCGCCAATAATGTACCACTCAACAAAATGGAGGGACAGCTTTAATGTTTGAGTTCAAGTTTTCACAGTGTGACTTGAACGCACAAACACCTGACATAGGAGAGGTACCACAGCAGAATGATGTGACAGAGAAAGATGTTTAGTCATTGCATGATGACAGTGATTGACTTTAACGTGAGTTGAACCAATTCTTAAATTCAAGATGTTGAATTCATTGCCATCTTTGGTATGAGAGCTCAGCCTGAAAAATCACTGTAAATCCCACTGGAACCTACATTTTAGACTAATTATCAGGTACTGAAACCACTTACATTAGACAGGATAACTAGTCCATTATGCATCAAGATGGACAGCCAGGCTCAGCTATATCAGAGCTATACCTCAGCTTAGCCAAGAAATTCCATCCACCTTGTACTCAAAAGGCTTCAATTGGGCTCACACCAGCTAAGAGCAGGTATGAGACTCCAGGTGGCATCTGCTGGCTTTAAAAGGCCCACATAGTAATCATTTAAGTGCAAAGAAAGGCACACCAGTAGTTTTTATTTGGTCCAGGAAGGGTATGTTGTGTTAGGTCAATGCCTATTAGCATTACAATCACTGAATCCCCCGACTATCAGCATCCTTGGGGGGATGGGGGAGTAGAAATAGGGGGGGGAGGTTTACTTAGACCACAAATAGAACCAAACTAGTCATATTTTGATACAAGGTGTGATTTACATCCATATCTTAATATTGATTTTATTAGAGATTGGATTTTGAACTAGTGACATGTGGGTTTTAATCTGTATGTGTAAGGGTGTTTAATGATTAACTTGTCAGTAATTCCAGAGCCAAGATTTTTTTTAAAATAAATGGTATGAGAAAGAGATTTCCTGCAATGGTAATCGGAATTTGTTTATATTGGAAGAATTTTATGAGTGGACAATATAAACAAGGTGCTCACAGTGGGAAGTCATGTAAACTCATTAATATGGCACTTGACACCAGCTATCCCTTAAACCCCTGGAACTTGGTG
Source organism: Ginglymostoma cirratum (assembly GCA_024137785.1). Classification (NCBI taxonomy): domain Eukaryota; kingdom Metazoa; phylum Chordata; class Chondrichthyes; order Orectolobiformes; family Ginglymostomatidae; genus Ginglymostoma; species Ginglymostoma cirratum. The sequence goes on along the minus strand of JAHRHZ010000047.1, from coordinate 6,841,854 downwards.
ACAATTCAGGGTTAAATGGGAATTGCACTGTTGTCATTTACCTCCTTGAAACTGTACCTCTCAGAAGTCTCACTTCTCTCAGAAGTAGGGAGTGCGGAGGGTCTTGTTCAGGTGAACCTTAGACAGGAAGCAGGAAGGCTCTGAAACCCACTCCATTGCTCTTTCTTCTGACTTGCCTACACCTTCCTCCAACCACATCATTCATGTAAACCCCATTCCACACCACACCCTGTTCAGGGATTCTGCGAGGATCCTGAGTAAAACCTACTGAATAATATCAATCTACTATTCTACTTGGGTTTAGTCCAGGAGAGTAGTTGAAAGAGATTGTAAGCATCTTATGCTGCTTTGCAAACATTAACTTAATTTAAATATGGCAAAATACTATGTATAGAGTTATGATCCAAGCTGATCATACTACTGGTTAAATCAGATCCCAAAATAAAACCTAGCTTGATCGTATTTTTCTTTTGCTTTGTACCAATACTTTTCTGCCTCTAGTTCAAAATCCAAATTCCAGAATTGATATTTATACAGACACACAAATTATATACCTTTTCAATTCAATAGGTCAAGACTTCACCTCTATCACGTTATTACCAATCATCTGTTATTAGTCATATGACCTTACACCATTTCCTGATTTGCTCATCCTATTACATATTCTCATTAGCCCCTTACACAACAAGCTACAGGAGTCACTGGTCCCAGTGGTGCTGACCTGTGATTGGCCAGTCGTTCTCGGAGGTGGAATTTCCATCTCTATGGTCCTAAATCTTCAGGAGGGCAGGCATTGGCTATTTAAGTGCCCAAACATCACTTAATCTCATCAGGCCTTTCATATGGATATAACGCCAACGATCCCATTGGATTGCTCACCAGACTCCTGTCACCCACATTAATTCCCGGCCAGCGATTGGGCACGTTTTGAGGGCAACAACTGTGGTTGGCTTCACCGATTAGAACTTTAACCTCAGATTTTGAGTAATATAATTAAAGAATGAGCTGCTATTAAAGAATTGTTATATTTGAGGAACATAAGACTTGAGAGGAAATAGAGACCATTAGGCTCATTGGGCCTGCTCCACTGTTCAATAAGATCAAGGCTTCAGTTCCAGTCTCCACTTCATAACCACGACTTTCATTTTAATTGTTGCTGTACACTTATTTTGATTTTTATTTTACCTCCTCTGCATTTTAAACCATTAGTCTGATCTCTTAACAATCCAGTCTGTGATGAGGCGTGACAAGACGATGCAGAATAACCTGTCTTTCAGTTTCTCCTCAGTCCACCCGAGTGGGAAAGCAGACAATCTGTACTCACCTACATCTCTGACTGTAGAAATTAGGAATATGCTACATTTGCATATAAGAGAGCTGGAAATCCAGGTCAAACATCTCAGTATCTGAAACAAAGATTGATCAGTATTTGAAAACATTGACCATGTCTCTGAATGAAATGTTTTTGTCTTTAACGTACGGTGGTAGTGGTAAGGGGCCTTTGCCCACAATGTACCATAGGCATCTCTCTCTCTCTCTCTCTCTATTAAAGAGGCACAACTAGTTATAGATATTTTGAGGTTTACCACTCCACAAAACAGAGGGCATGGTGAGGATTTTTTTCTGCACTACAATCCAGTCATCCAGCCAACTGAGCTAACCAAACCACCTCCCCAAAAGCCTACAATTTATTATCTCATTGATGTATGCAAGCTTGCACTGTGCAAATTGGCTTTTGCATGCATTACAGTACAATAGTGACTACACACCCAAGCACTCCATTTGTGATAACATGTTTCAAAACACCCTGAGGTCAAGAAAGATGATTATACAAATGCAAGTCTTTCATTTTTTTTAAACTGATTCTGAAAGCACTGCTTTTGAATTTCTAGCATTTGCCTTTACTTTTAGCATATGCAATATAAAAAGAAAGCACCTTTTCCATCTCATTAAGATGATGGTGTGATCATTAGCACAAACTATTTCAACCATTTCCTAAGAAATTAGAACCTGTGTCACAAAGAGACATTAATAATGTATGCACTTCAAAAAGCTGAATCCAACTCTACTCCACTGAATGTCATTGAGGTTAACCTTAAACATCTCTCAATGTAACAAGCAGCAGACGCTGATGGAGACAGTGGAGATGGTATTAAATAGATAGTGTTCATTCGCTTAAAGATTCCAGAACACTTTCAAGGTCAAACACAGAAGGCACAAGCTCTTTTCTTTATAATGTAACAGCTTAACAGTTTAACTCAAAAAAAAATGAAGGAAAGAGTATTTACTAAAATGTATGGTAGGTCTGCTTTTGTGACATTCAGATCTGGAAGAGTGAGATTATCAAACTATTCTCATTTATGGGATGCAAGGTCAGTACAACTGTAGTTGTTTTCAGGAAATATGTCGACATACACTCCACTTTCTTACAAAACGTGCTATACAGTACAAGGCAACATTAAAAGTTGAATCAGGTTCTATGCAAACAGTGCATCAGGTTCTCAATTCCCTACATTTCAACAGGGACTTCCTACGAACCATTTCAAATTGTATTGGCCATAAAATGCTTGGAGACATCCAGTAGTCGTGAAAAGCATGACATAGATGCAAGTCCTTTTTTCCCTTTTAGCAGATAAATCATTGTCCTACGTATTGTCTGTAATCAGAGTGGTTTCAATAATGCATTAGCAATTCACAGGTCTGGATTAATGGTCTAGTGACATGAATTTGAATTCTATCACAGCAGTTGAGAAAGTTAAATTCAAATAATTGAATACATCTGGAAGAAAAAGCTAGTGACAGCGACCATGAAATTGCTGGGATCAAACCCACGTCTTTACAATTTCTCGGTTTCCATGCCGTTCTAATCCAGTTTGGTCTTTAAGTGACTTCAAACTCAGAACAGTGCATTCAACTCTCAAATGCCCTCGGAGGCAGTGGAGGTGATAGCATGGTGGTAACGTTGCTGTAGTAGTAATCCAAAACTCCAGATTGATGTTCTAGGGAATATGGATTCAAATCTCATCACTGAAGATGGTTGAAATTTGAATGGAGTAAAATCTGGTGGTCATGTAACCATTGTTGATTATACCAAAGGTTCACCAATGTACTTTAGGAATGGATGTCTTTCTTGCTTACCTACCTAGTCTGGCCTACGTGTGACTCAAGACCCATAGTAATGTGGTTGTAAAGGCTTGTGATGACTCTCTGGGAAATTAGGGGTGGGCAATAAATGCTGGTTTAGACAGTGATGCCCGCATCCCATTAACAAAATTTTAAAAACTGACCCAGCAAACTATTCAGTTATATTGAAGAAGGTGATTTAAAATGACCTTCTCAAGGGAATGTAGATGGGCAATAAATGTTCATCCCACCAATACCACCCATTTTTGAAAAAAATGAAAATGAATGAAAAAAATAGAAAATGGAACTTTGCAGAGTCACACCTTTCATTTACTATAACATTTATCACAAGTCTAAAAACTGCTACCCCTTTTTTCCAGCAAAGGTCATTCACCTGAAATATCAACTCCTTTTTTCTCTCCACAGATGTTGCAAGGCCTGATGGGTATTTCCAGCTTTTACGTTAGATTTCCAGCATCTGCAATATTTTAGCTCTATCGAATCACTCTTCCCCTGATTAGCAATAGCAAAACCAAAAGGTTTAAACATTTCAGATTTTCACAACATTGGCCATTGTATCCATATTAACAGAGCAGAGAATCCACATGACACACAATTCTTTTATAAATCAAGCATGTATTTGGGATGTGAAAAGTGAAAAGTTCAATTTTGCCCATTTTAAACCATCATTCAAGAGTTAAAATCAGAGCCACGAATCAGCAGCCTTGTAACAGCAAGATGGGGAGACCAATGAAACTTAATCTGATGCAGAAACTGAGGACGTAAGTGCATCCAACAGAAATAGGAGTTAACTGCTAGCTCAACGAGTGAGTGAAACCATCCACCTCTTCTAATCTCATCTTCCCCACCCACAGCAGAGTGCACAGATCCAGCATTGGAACATTCCATCATGTCAGGATGCAAACTCCAGAATGGAAGAAAATCATCCTTATTCTCAAACAGATGCCCATCAAAAAGAATGAGTGAACCTGCAGCCAAGCAGCCAACTCCAGGTGCATTCTAAGACACGTGATGGTTGGTATTTTATCAAATGATTAAATCCCACACACGAGCTGTGTAGCTACAGACCGTCAGTGCTACCAAAGCTGTCACGTTATAAAAGGAGATCCAATTAAATCTAAATGATTTGCTGGGAATGAAAGACAGATAAATAATTGAAGAGAGTTTCAGAGAGCAAACTGTCTTTTGAACAGCAGAAGGTGCAAAGGTTCCTTTGATATCAAAGTCTTTAGAAGGCAGTGATGGACACACACACGGAAGATACAATTCACTACAATTTGCTTTGGTCCAATTAAAACGTATACTTTTGTCACATTTTTTATACATTCAAACATCCAATTTTAAAACTCTCTTGATTCAGACGTCTGCTCATTTAAAATCACAAGATTGTTATTCATGACTCTTAATAGTTGAACTAGAAGGTGAAGAGGGTTTTATTACAAACTTGCTCAGTGGAGGTCCACTAGATTCTTTGCCATTCCTATATCACCATTTCTATATAGTTCTTTCAACTCAAGATGGGCTGAGATGTTGTTAGGATTTAGGGCTTATTTTACAAATTTCTCAATTTGTTTGGACCATCTATGTATCAGTGGTGCTTTCCTTAAAGGGAAAAAATGGTGTCCCCATCATAGTGCACTGGGTAATCTGCAACTACTTATGTTTCTTGAGGCTGTTTACTACACTACCACAGCTGGTACAGCAATGAAATGTAACATTGTCTGACAATTAATCAGAGATAGTAAGAACCGAAACGTCAACCTTCCTGCTCCTCTGATGCTGCCTGGCCTGCTGTGCTCCTCCAGCTCCTGACAATTAAATCGCCCTTCTTTTTATTGAAACCAAGAGACTCTACTACCAGAATTGAGATTTCATTTTCTGTACTTTTCTTTAAAAGCACTCCAGATGTGAGAAACTTTGGCCTTCTCTTGTCTATCTCTATTAATAATCAGGATGCTTTCTATCTGCGAGCTGGATTTTCACAGGCACAGAACATGGGTCACAGAAGCTGTTGCTTCTCATAGAATCCTTACAGTGTTGAAGCAGGCCATTCAGACCATTGAGTTTACACTGACACTCCAAGAACTAGCCCACCCAGACACACCACCTTACCCTATCTCTGTAACCCTGCATTTCCCATGACCAATCCACCTAGACCGCACATCCATGAACCCTATGGGCAACTTAGTGTTACCAATTCACCATAACCAGCACATCATTGGACTGTGGGAGGAAACCCACGCAAACATGGGGAGAATGTGCAAACTCCATACAGACAGTAGTCCGAGGCTGGAATCGAGGATGGGTCCCTGGTGCTGTGAGGCAGCAGTGCTAACCACTGAGCCACCATGCCGGCCTCTCATCAATGTAAGCATGTAAAACCTCAGTCCCAATAAAGCAGAGTACAAAAGTGTAACGCAGACTAAGGCACTTCATTTCACAGGCAAACCAGGCTGCAGTTGACCAATACTTTGGTTTTAAAGTACTACTTGCATACAAATAAATCACTTGTGGAAGGACTTTTTAAGACACCAGAACTTGTATTAAAAACCAAAGCTACAAAGCAATCTAAACGACACCAAGAGGCTTATTTTCTTGTAACCAACGTGTTATGTTTTCAAAAATGCTATTTTTCCTTTCGTACAATATAATTGCTGACATTTCTTGGCCATCCTAAATCGTCTGGATGGTGATGGAGGATATCTTTCTGAACTGCTGCAGCCAATGTAGTGTATATGCACCCACTGTTCTGTCAGGAGGGAGTTTCAGGTTTTTGACCCAATGACAGTGAAGTAAATGCAATATAGTCCCAAGCCAGGATAGACAAACAGGAGGCTGGAAGAACACAGCAGGTTAGGCAGCATCTGGAAGAAAGGAGTAGTCAACATTTTGGGTATTACTCTTCTTCAGGTCTCGGCCAGAATGACCCTTGGCTTGGAGAGCAGTCACAGATGGTGATGTTACCATGCACCTGCTGCCCTTGTTTATCTGGGTAGTGGCAGTCTGCAGGTTTGGAAGGTGCTGTCAACGAAGCCTTGCCAAGCTGTGGCTAGATAACACAAATTACTACCCCTGGGTCAGTGATGGAAGGAGTAAACGTTTAAGTTATCCTCTAAGAGTAGGGATCTATAGGACCTGTATGGTCTGATTTTGTACAGGAAAACTACTTACTGGTCCAACAAAGAGGCTCTTCTATTAAACTAGACAGCATTTATTGCATGTTAGTAATGAGTTACAGGTTACATTGATACAATAGACATTGTTAGAGAAACAATGATAAGCAACCCGGATGTAAAGTTGCACTTCTCGGAGAACTGGTCGTAAGTCCATTTGACATCATCATTGTGGGTGGTACATAAGGCACTCAGTTTTAACCCTTTCAGACCCTTACACCCTTATAGAACAGAGTTGAATCAGGTAGTGAGCACAGACTTTCATTTTTATTTCCTGCACAAATGATGAGCTGGTGTGACTGGTTAATGAAAAGAAACACAAGTGTTTATGACTATATCCATGTAAAAACTCAATCACATAACCCAAGGGTACATGGAAGGCTTGTTAAGTGATCAAGCTGGGTAATAATTATTTAATCTTAAATAATTATCACTGAACACATCGAATCTTAAAATAAAAAGTTAAACCTTCAGACAAGACACCTGTTTCACACTTGCACCTATGGCTCATACTCATCCAATTAAAGTAACTTGAGGCAATGTCTCCTTTGGAATGAGTAATATTACTGTCATGATCTATTCCTTCCAGCCCTTATCCATTGTATCCCAGCCATGTTAGTCTGCACATGCCTTCTACAATAGCCAACTTATATAGGCAAGTGTCACTCCAATAGCCAGTCTTTAGCTGATAACTCAGCTCTAATATATCCAGGCCAAGCAGCATCATAGGAGCAGGAAAGCGTGACGTTTCGGGCCTAGACCCTTCATCAGAAATGGGGGAGGGGAAGAGGGTTCTGAAATAAATAGGGAGAGGGGGGAGGCGGATAGAGGATGGATAGGAGAGGATAGGTGGAGAGGAGGCAGACAAGTCGAAGAGGCGGGGATGGAGCCAGGAAAGGTGAGTGTAGGTGGGGGGGTAGGAAGGAGATAGGTCAGTCCAGGGAGGATGGACAGGTCAAGGGGGCAGGATGATGTTCGTAGATAGGAGATGGGCGTGGGGCTTCAGGTGGGAGGAGGGGATAGGTGAGAGGAAGAACAGGTTAGGGAAGTGGAGATGAGCTGGGCTGGTTTTGGGATGTGGTTGGGGGAGGGGAGATTTTGAAGCTTGTGAAATCCACATTGATACCATTGGGCTGCAGGGTTCCCAAGCAGAATATGATTTGCTGTTCCTGCAGCCTTCGGGTGGCATCACTGTGGCATTGCAGGAGGCCCAGGATGGACATGTCATCTGAGGAATGGGAGGGGGAGTTGAAATGGTTCGCGACTGGGAGGTGCAGTTGTTTGTTGCGAACTGAGCGCAGGTGTTCTGCAAAGCGGACCCCAAGCCTCCGCTTGGTTCCTGCAATGCCACAGTGATGCCACCTGAAGGCTGCAGGAACAGCAAATCATATTCAGCCTGGGAACCCTGCAGCCCAATGGTATCAATGTGGATTTCACAAGCTTCAAAATCTCCCCTCCCCCAACCGCATCCCAAAATCAGCCCAGCTCATCTCCACCTCCCTAACCTGTATTTCCTCTCACCTATCCCCTCCTCCCACATCAAGCCCCACGCCCATCTCCTATCTACTAACATCATCCCGCCCCCTTGACCTGTCCGTCCTCCCTGGACTGACCTATCTCCTCCCTACCTCCCCACCTACACTCACCTTTACTGGCTCCATCCCCGCCTCTTCGACTTGTCTGCCTCCTCTCCACCTATCCTCTCCTCTATCCCTATTTATTTCAGAACCCTCTTCCCCTCCCCCATTTCTGATGAAGGGTCTAGCACCAAAACATCAAGCTTTCCTGCTCCTATTCTGCTGCTTGGCCTGCTGTGTTCATCCAGCCCCACACCTTGTTATCTCGGATTCTCCAGCATCTGCAGTACCTTTTATCTCTAATATATCCAATTTTGTTTGCCTTTCACAACTATTTTTGCTAAAAATGTCTATTGATATTTTTTGAGTGAAGGAGGTAAAAACAAAACATGAATGTGATTGTGGAAATTTGAACATTTAACCTGACCATCATGCATTGCCCATTTACAGCACTGATAAGTATTACTTCACATTTTGGCACATTAAAATGTCAATGTGTCACCTTGGCTCAACTGGAAACAATTCTGGCTTGCTTCCCCGCACCAGTATCATAACCTAAGTTGTGACAGTCGTACTAGGAGAGCACTGCACTTTGGAGGTGCACAAGAACAATCTTAAAATACCTGGTGTTTACCCAAAAACAATAAAAGCTCATGTGATGTGTCTAACAAATTAGATCCATCCCAAATAACGAAAGAATCCTGAAGTCAGCAATGGAGGGTACACAAAACACTGTTGCATTACTTCCAATCCTCCATTTTTGAATAGTAAATATTGACCATAAATTAACCTCAGCAAAGTGAGATCAGTTGAACATTGGATTGTTAATACCCTACACATTTTCAGTGTACCATGAGCAGGTTCAGTAGTTCCACCATAGATACTATAGACTAATTTGGCTAACCAGTGCATGTTAACCTGTGTTTTTAATCAAAGGTCAACTAATCTTCTACAGATGTTGTCACCAAATCAATTAAGCAATAAAATGCATCTACAAAGCACAAGTAGTGTAACCATGCCCTGTCCTATTTTTTTAAATCAATATCAACCACAAAGCATCCAAAATAAGCTTTTGTGAAAAACCTTTTGTCCCATTATTCAGACTGATCCATCTATAGAAAGCTTACTGTCATACAAAGATTGCTGAACTCAAATTTTAAATGACTTATTTTTTACAAGGTGATCTTGATACTGAACTCCACACTTTGTTCAATCATACTTTGAAAAAATATTTACCTCAGAGAGAACCAGAAGACCCTAAATTGTGAAATTAATCATGTGGCTGGTACTGCATTAGCTGCCAAGCACTTTTCAAGATCCTGAGGTTTTGAAGGCTGCCATATAAAATGCAAGACTTCTTTTGTTACAATCTAACACAAATGATAACATGGTGATAAATGGAGTTTGTAATCATTCCTTTAATCGTCACATGGAATGGACTTCCAAAGAGAATAGGCAAGGTAAAAACCAAATAGAATTATTTAAGCAAGAGTTGAGTGTTGTGGAAGGACAACTGATGCTTTGAGGTGGATAGTTTATCACATAAACAACGGGCAATTAGTGCTCATCTTTAATCATCTCAACAGTTCAGTGAATTGAATTAGGTAGACTTCATTCACATAAAGTCTTAGAATACAAAGTAGTGTAGGTAACGAATAAGAAACAGGTCAGTTTCCATCATAACAAGGTGTAGAGCTGTATGAACACAGCAGGCCAAGCTGCTTCAGAGCAGCAAGAAAGCTGACTTTTCGGGCCTAGACCCTTCTCCATCACAACAGAGGTGTTTTTCCTTTTGTAAGGCACGAAAAATAAAATCAGATTGTAGTTTTGTCACCATTGAGCTCGCCACCAATTTCATATGAATCAGTCAGTCAGTAGGATGGGGAAGTGAACAGTGATGAACAAAGAGAAAGCAGGTTAAAAATAGAAAATAAAATCAGAGTGTATGGATAGTTTGGTAGCCAGTCAGAAGTAGGAGGGCAAGGATTGAGAGGCACCCAGTATCCACCCATAACTTACTGAGGACCAGACAAACTATTGCTCACGATTAAAACAAATTACAAACAGGGCCAGTAATAGAAAGAAAAGATGACAGATAAGTAACAATATTGTCCAAATCATATTGACATGAGCAAGCAATGATTAGTGACAGTTAGTAACAGTAGCGACAGCTTGAAACCATTGCAAATGTAGCAATCATGAACAACACTGACAGCAAAACAGCGAAAGCAACCATGATTACTTCGGTTTAAGTAATGTGGAATCACTCAGAATACACCACGAGTGCGTAAAGCAGACACAGGCAAGTATGAATTAAATGTAGGCCATGCCAAAAGAAAAAAAAACATTTTTAAACATGAACAAAGAAATTTCATTATAGCCATGTAACAAAACACATGTTGCAAATATTTTAGTGTATTTTTCACAAGTAGATGATGTGCATCGGTTAGGAAACATTTTGTAATTAAGTGCTTCTTGTAGTTTAAACTTAAATGTTATTTAACAAACAGTGCTGGCTTAATCTCTCAACAGTTCAGCCATTTAGTGAATTAATAGAATTTCTTCATGCGTAAATGCAAAAGTATTTTCGAGATGTTGAAAAATCATATCAATGAGCATATATACGTACATATATTAAATAGGAAAGTGCATAGTTATATGGTGATAGCAGGCACACTACCTACATTGCAATGAAATCTTTTCAGGCTATGAAAGGAGAAGTTGAGCAGTAGTCAGATGTGGAATAGTCCATACCTAATACAATTTAAAATAATAATGATAAATTAGAAAGCTATGGAAGCCAAGAAAGTTAAGAACAAGTAGATCTTCACTTCATTCAATTTAAGACTCTTATTTTTAGTGTAGCAGCCATGCATTCAAAATTAAACACAAAAAAAAAAGTTGGAGAAACTCAGGTCTGGCAGTATCTGAAGATGATTTATATTGGTCTCAAAATGTTAGCTCCATTTCTGTCTTCAGACCTGTTAATTTTCTCCAGCATTGTGTGCATTTTGTTTCAGATTTCCAGCATCAGTAGTAAAAATAAGAGTCTTA
>JAHRHZ010000047.1:6810682-6830506 GCA_024137785.1 Ginglymostoma cirratum | reverse complement strand
CTGTGTTCATCCAGCCCCATGCTTGTTATCTCGGATTCTCCAGCATCTGCAGTACCTTTTATCTCAGCAGTATTTTGATTGATTATGCGTTCGATATACCCAAAAGCAGTAAGCTACTCTTTCTGGAATTCAAAACGTTTAGATTTTCCTCAAAAGGTGATGTGCTATTGCATGACTACAAATTAAAATAGTAGGAGGTACCTGTAAGTTTAAAGCAATTGAAAATATATCTGGGTCAATACTTGATGTGCCCTAAATTATAGAAACGCACTTTTACTACATTGGGAAAAAACATAAATTCGGTTCTAAAAAAAAACAAACAAACAAAAGTCTTTATTGTCATGTCATCTACAACCTCTCATCATGATAAAATTATTAACATTTTAGCCAAGCATGAAACCACGAGAAGGGCTAACATGAAGAGACTTATTCCCACAAAAGATTGAGGAGGCAAAATGCAGCTCTTCAAATCATTTATTGTAGTGTAGAACAGGTTACTTAATTGAAACAGAAACAGAAATTGCTGGAAAATCTTCAGCAGGTCCGGCAGCACATGTGGAGAAATCAGAGTTAATGTTTCAGATCCGGTAACCCTTCTTCACAACAGTTCAGAAGGGTTACTGGACCTGAAATATTGACTCGGATTTCTCTCCACAGCTGCTGCCAGACCTGAAGTTTTCCAGCAATGTTTTTTTAAAAAATTTAATTGAAAACTGTGATTACAGAACACAAAGACAAAAAGTCCTCTACTGTCTAGGAACAAGCCATAGAGAAGCAGGTTTAGGATGACCTCCCATCAGAAGTGACCTGCAGGACACAGACTATGAGCACTGAAGGTGCTGATATTCTGTGCCCTTACCAAGTGTGTTTTGGTTGGGGGGGCGGGGGGTGTCCGCAGCTCATCACCTTTCCATTCACCTCCAGGTTCACCCCCAGATCGGAAGACAAGTGGTGCCAAAGTTGTAGCCTGGACACTATATGTTAAAGCCAGTGTTTGCTAAAGGCTCACTAGATCCGAATATTTTGCTGTCTATGCCATAACAGAGTTTGCATGAGCAGCCAGACATTAATTCACATTTTGTTCTTAAACAGGGCTTACAGACTGCAGAAAGGAAGGGGTATTGTCATTGAAGGTGCCCTATATCCATCAGGGGTTCCCCATGTCCATCCTCTTCCTTCCTACCCGCATGTGTTAAAAATTCACCCCCAACAACCTCCCAGAGCTGCTAAGAAACACACTAACGTTCCTGCTAAGCTGCATGATTGCTGCGATTCTGCGCAAGCCAATCAGCACGCACAAGCTGCTGTCTCGCAGTTCTTTTTTGGGGGAGGTGGGATTTAGGGGAACCATAACTCAACATCCCTGGGTTAAGTTGGATCAAGAATTCATTCTGTCTTCAATGTAAGACTGCCTGCAAACCTGGAAGTGCCCACGACAGAACACTAGCACTGCCAGGAACTTTGGAGCTGCAGGCTAATCAGATTGGCTGACAACGCCATAAGTAGGGCTTCCTCCCACTGAGGGATAAAAGTCTCAATAGAAGCTCATTTAGCCCACCTGCCCATAGCAGTACACAGAAAACTTCAAACTGGCCAGTGAACTGGCTGCTAGCTTTTCCCCGGGCAGGGGATGGAGTTAACTCATGCCTCCATTATTTTGTAAAAACCGAAAGAACTGTGGATGCTGTAATTCAGGAACAAAAACAGAAGTTGCTGGAAAAGCTCAGCAGGTCTGGCAGCATCTGTTCTGAGCACCGGATTCGAAACGTTAACTCTGATTTTTACTGAGTTAACGTTTTGAATCCGGTGCTCAGAACAGATGCTGCCAGACCTGCTGAGCTTTTCCAGCAACTTCTGTTTTTGTTCCTCCGTTATTTTGTACCTCTTTATCTCCCCAAATCCATCTTCTTGCATTTGCCCCATATCCCTCAATACCTTTGGTTAACCATTCCCAAATTTAAAATTAAGAAGAGACGCAATGTCATTTGCAGAAAGTATTCCAAGCTTCTAGCATACTTGATGTAAAGCACCTCCTAATTTCAATGTTGTAAGATCTGGCTCCAATTTTTTGACACTGGCCACCAGCCCTAGTTTCCTGAACAGTATAAATAGCACAGACAAAATAAATTATCAGCTCACCCTAACATCTTGAAAACTCAAATAAAATCACCTTTTAACCTTCTATCCAAGGAATATAACCCTAATCTCCCCTCATAATTGAAGCAATGAGTCCATGTCTCCTTTTGGTAAATCTTTTCAGAATAATACATACTGCCCAAAGCCTAGTACCGAGAGTTTTGCACATTTCTCCAGTCATGGACTCTGCTTGGTGAGAAACAACTTCTCCCACAATGTACCAGTCTTCTAGTTTAATGGAATGTTACTGCATTAGCCTTTTGGATAACTTGCTACACCGGTTCATGACATTTTAATAACTTACTTATCTGGATCCCTAACTCTCTTTGGAGTTGCATCGTTTCTAGCTTTTCTGCATTAAGAAAGCACGATCTTCTATCCTTTACAGGTTCAAAGTGAATGACCTCATATTTACGTAACTATAAACCCATTTTACCATTCACTTAATCTAGCAGTATGTCTTGGTAATTTAATGATTCCATCAACAACTTTTGCAACGTTGCCTGCATGTCATCAGCAAACATAGACATAAGGCTTTCTATCCCATCATTTAAGTCTTCAAAAACAAAACAATAGTTGAGACTCGAAAATAGATTCTTGCAAGATACCACAGAATCATACAGAAAATGATTCACTGACTTGCCCTCAATGGAAAAAACACTGGGAATATCTTGAAGCACAAGATTCAATGTAGGCACTCATAACCATTGTGCTATTCCTACTAACAAAGGAAACATTATTCAAATCTGACCCAATCAACGTAATTTTAATTCTGCACTTAGGGTGAAAAATTAATTTGTTTTCTTCATCAAATTATCATACTTCCTATTCTATTTCATTTACATTCTTACACCAATATAAAAGATGTACAAAAGCAACACCAAGAAGCTTAAAGGCTGCTGGATATGATCCCTTTTTAATTAATGCAGAAATGAAGGTAGAGTGTAGCTTTTCATTATGACTTTCAATAGACAGTCAGTACAGAAATAACTGACTTTTGCGTCAAATATTCAGAATCTGGAAATTATATTCTAGAAAGCACTCGAAAGCAAAATAGCCAGCCCCTCACCAGATGAACAGTTGTGTTTTTTTTTTAAACAAAGTAGTAAAAATGATGAAAGATATTCAAGTAACAATTTCCCTTTCAATAAGCAAGATACAAAATTTGACCTCCCAAAGACATAACATTGAAATTACACCAGATTCAATATCCAACTGGTAACCAAATATTCAGAAACTGTAAGATACGCTGAGGTAAAGTGAAACCAGAAGAAAGCAAGCAGATTAAGCTTCCAAGCAGTTCCTAGATGAATAGCACATCTTGCTTTGATTTGATTTTCGGTGTACTCAATGTTATTAGATTAAGCAATACTGGGTCACAATAAGGGAGGGAATCAGTTTGCTAAACATCTCCTTTCCTAATTCAAATTTATTGATGCTATATGTTAGTGCAGACAAAATCTAAAATTACACTTTAAAAAATTTACAGGCTGGAGATACTCATTACTCTTGGTATTCCTCCCACACCTAAATAGCACACAAAGCAAATCCCATCAAATCATGTGATAAGTTTTATATATATATATTTCCTAATATATATAGATAGATAAATAATCCCCACGTTGGGTTACAGTAGTGGGTGCTAATGTAAAAGCCATTAACGCTGCAGGTAACATTGACTGAAATCACTTCAGTGACTCAAAGAAGAATAAACTTACTTTACAGCTTAAAAGCTGCCCTTTATATCTGATCTATTAAACCTTTGGGTTTATACTTAAAAGCAAGAAAGTTTTGACTGCAAATCATGCGGGATACATTGTATGCTTTGAAAAATAGTGGGCAACTTACTGTTCTACAGCTTACTAATATCAAACTCTGCATGACATTTCTGTCCAAGGATATAAAATGTATAATACAGTACAAAAATTATTCACTGCAAATTCTTTATTTGTTCATAGCCCTTGTTTACTCCCTAAGGGTTTCTTTGTGGAACTTTTGAAAAAGAATGCAGGGAGAACAAACAGTGAGCCTGTTACTGGGACATTGCTGCTCTTTTAATGCCAAATATGCTATATATAAAACTATTACTGTTGAGAACATCTAAAATAGGCTTCTTAAGACACTAGGAAAACCATGTGCTAATTTGCATCACAGCAGAACAAATAAAGCTTTCCTAATGTCTTTATCTTATAGTTGGGTCACTTCAGAGCCACAATGATGTCTTCTCACTGATGTGTAACAAGGTCAGAATTTTAAAACTGACAGTATAACTCCAAATGCAGTCATTCAAATTGCCTCTAATGTGCAAGAGGCTCATTGTCAATAAGATGCACTGACTATTTGGTGGAGCCAATGCTAAAGGTATGTGATTGTATGTTTGCACCACATTAAGCACAGGGGTGAAAAATCAGAGTCTGGTTAAAAATTGGAAACAAAGTAGCTCCATTTCCTTGTACAGCCAGCCAATACCCATCGGCAACACAAAGTGCAGACTATTCAGAACTAAATACAACCATAAAACAGCACAGGAATTCCAAATCTAAACAACATTCTCAGCACAAAGTTATCTATTTTCTTGTAAATTAAATTCTTCTTGGTCCAAACTTGCGCCTTTCTGCAACATCGGTGTCTAAGGCTTCAGGTAAGTCGTGTAGTGCATGTCCGTGGTTTGAGCAGTAAAGAATACTGCAGCAACAAACTCATCGCTTTGATTCAAGAAATCGATTCCAGTAATACTGGAAAGTTGGTGAGTTACAGGCACCAATAGCTATCAGCAGCAACAAATACAGCATCATCATCACTACAAAACTATGCTGAGAGATCCAGGATGGCTGCTTTGAGGGTCTGCAATATTAAAACAGAACATAATTATTACTACACTTTGCAACGAAAGTATCTAACTTCTTATCCTTTGTAAAAGAAAGGCTTTAACTTTGAAAATACTTTGGAATGTGGCAATAAGTAATTCAAAAATATGAAATCTTCTGTTAGTATGAAATCTGCTGAAATCAGACACATAGAGAATCTTTTCAGCATTTTAAAACAGCAATTGCACTCACTTAGAAATCAATACTATTCATATGGAGAAAGATCAGGAACTGGGAAATAAAAAACAATGAATTTCAGCGTACAAAGGAATGAGAAATGTTTTTAAATCTTCAGGCGTCTGAAGACCATTTCTTTTGTTACAACCTACACACACTAGCTGAATCTTGATAGCAATATAGTTTGCTTAGGCAGGGGTACAGGATTCTAATGGGGAACCCAGTAGTACATCACCTGTTAGCGGGGGTGGAGTTGACAAGCAGCTTGAGGGGCCAAAAAGCAGCATTTATCTTCTCTTGATGTCGTCCTTGCCTTTCTTCAGCTGTCAGGGTTCCAGCAGACTAAGTCAGAGGCTGATTAAAATTTTAAGAAAGGCAACCTGCCACTTAAGAGTAGACTGACTGACTGCCCCTTGTCCGGAGTCCAATAACAGCATAAGTGAACTAATCGGCCACAAATTAGGATCGAGTTGAGATTCTTAAAGAATGAACAGCCATTCCTACCTCAAGTCATCTATTCTTGGGTGTTGGGGGAGGCGATAGCCTAGTGGTATTATCACTGTACTGTTAAACCAGAGACCCAGATAATGTTCTGTGGACATGGGTTCAAATCCTGCCATGACAGATGGTAGAATTTGAATCCAATAAATATCTGGAATTAAGAGTCTAATGATGACTATGAATCCATTGCCAATTGTTGGAAAAACCCATTTGGTTCACGAATGTCCATTAGGGAAGGAAACTGCTGAGGAAGGGTCACCGGACCTGAAACATTAAGTCTGTTTTTTCCTTCACAGATACTGCCAGACCCGCTGAACTTTTCCAGCAACTTTATTTCTGTGCCATCTTTACCTGGTCTGGCCTACATGTGACTCCAGACCCACAGCAATGTGGTTGACTCTTAACTGCCCTCTGGGCAATTAGGGTTGGACAATAAAATGCTGCCTGGCCAGCGATGCCCTCATCCCGTGAATGAATAAAAAAAAACCATCAATCACTCTTCCAACAATAGATTTGCTAGTGTAGTGCACCAAAGGTTGTGTACAGTATAATTCATACTGTTCTCCCTTCTGTTGCCCAGTGTCCATTACCACACAACCTCCACATTTCCCCTCCCTAATTATCAAAGCATCAATGAAACTCCCACTTTGATCCCCGTGCAACTTGTCAAAGACTGATTACCAAAATCCAGTTAGTTACGCACCCACAAAACAGATGCAGTCATTGGGCAATCACCCAATCTTGACATAAATATTTTGTGAAAACATCAATAAATAAACAACTAAACTTCTCAAAGTCAGAATATACACCTATTGAGGCAAGTGTTTTGTATTATTGAGAAAGACAAAAGTGACAAATATTGCAACAAAATGGGATAATAAGAACTGCTGATGCTGGAGTCTGAGATAACACAGTGTGGAGCTGGAGGAACACAGCAGGCCAGGCAGCAGAGGAGCAGGAAAGCTGACGTTTCGGGTCGGGACCATTCTTCAGAAATCTTCATTGTTCCTCCAGCTCCACACTGTGTTATCTGCAACAAAATGGAATGTTTCCATTAACTGGGCACTCCACACCATGTAATGCATTTATTTTCACATCCTTAACATCAGCACCAAATGCAAACATTTGCAAAAATAAAACTTGAACATACTTGCTCACTAGTGTTACATGACAGAAGTACCAAACTTCTGATAACTCAATCACTAAACCAACGTTTGTACAAGTTCCAGTATTTTACACCCAAAAGTGCTAGTTAAGATCAAAGTAAATATTTCCACAAAATTTGTATGACATAACTGAAGCCTAAATGAGGCAATCCCAAAACCCAAATTGGTCATTGCCCCCTGCCATTCGAAAAAGAAAGCTTGTTGAATTCAGTGAGATTAAAGAGAGTTAGAAAGAGTTCAATGATGTAGAATCATAGAACCATCTCCATTGTGGAAGCAGACCACTGAGCCCACACCAACCCTTCGAACAGCATACTGCCCAGACCTACCCCCCTACCCTATCCCTGTAACAATGCATTTCTCATGGCTAATCCACCCAACCTGCACTTGCTCGTAGAATCCAGGGATTTTACCATGGCCAATCTACTAAACCTGCAGATCTTTGGACTGTGGGCGGAAATCGGAGCACCAGAGGAAACCTACGCAGACACGGGGAGAATGTGCCAATTCCACAGAGACAGTCACCTGAGGCTGGATTCAAACCTGGGTCCCTGGTGCTGAGGAAACAGTGCTAACCACTAAGCCACCATGCTGTCCAAACAGATTGAAAACTTTGTAAAGATTCAGTACAAAAAGTAAATTTACCTCCTTCGGTGCAATTTCTCAGAATAAATGAGTAAATATTTTACTCTCAAGAGCTGGTTGTTTGTGACCACAAAGTACTTTTGCGGAACATCCCCACCTTCACTGTTTCGGACTCTTGCTCTTCGGCGATCTATGCCACCAGCATCTGGAATCAAGGAAGCAACACTCACTCACAAGCATAAAAAAAAGTCCAAAAAGTAAATTATCTGCTGAATAAATCCATGAGATTCAGTAATATGATGTCAAACATCACCGAGCCCAAGAATTTCTAGTCGTTTTGTCACTAGACTTGTGGCTGATATTACTTCTATAGATGCAGCTGTGAAAATGCATCGGATGTTGAAGATTACAATAAAACTAAGATTGTCAGGAAATCCCTTCCAAGGGGGAAAAAAGATTGATTTGTTTCAAAACCTACATGTCAAAAGGAATCAGTCTGGTATCGGGAGTCAATCATTCAGTCCCTCAAGCTTTTCCACCACTAAATTAAATCACAGTTGATCTGCACCTCAACTCCATATAACCATCTTTATTACATACCCTTACATAAAAGGGTAAGGAGTAGGAGTAGAAGTAGACCATTCAGCCCCTCATGCCTATCTGCTATTCTATAAAATCATGGCTGAAATGCGTCAGGGCTCAACTCCTCTGTTGTGTCAGTTCAGCATAGCCCTTAGCTCCCCAATATTTCAAAAATCTATCTAGCTCCTCTTTAAATACTTTCAGGGATCTAGTGTCCACAGCTCTCTGGAGTAGGAAATTTTAGACATTCACTGCTTTCTAGAAGCTCCTTTGCCTCTCAGTTTTAAATTTGTGATCACTTACTCTGTAAGAGCGAGAGGGATGTTGCACAGTGTTATGGTTTTATGGCGGGGGGGGTGCAGTGAGATGAGGTGCTGAACACACTTGGGGTCAAGGGAGGTTGACATTGTTGAGGAGTAGAAAATACTTAAATAACGTCAGAGGCAATGGCTACCGTCCAGATGTGGGGGGGCCAGTGGTAGGAGTGAACATTATCTGACTGAAGGGTGGGGAAAATGTTATGCAGTGTAGGGACTGACTGGCCCATTTAAAAGCAAAGAAATTTTTAAAACAACCTGAAGAGACGTATCTTCAGTTCATAAAGAACGGGGAAACAGTTTTGTTGCACATACACTTGGCACATGGCCTTTCAACTCTGTTCACGCTGGAATCATTCTTAAACCAGGACCAGAAGTTTTAAAGTCGTACGTGGGTAGTTTAAATCTCAGTCAGCGGTGGGTACTCCTCCATCATCACTGATTATCTGGGCCTATGGATTGGTTCCAGAAATATTAATTGACTTGATTTGAACAGGTCTTTGAAGGAGCTCCAGATTTATCTCATTTTCCACAATGCAGTATTTCCTGACATCGTCTAGCTGTAATCTGAGCTCAAATATTATGATCCTTTACTGGGGACTCTTCAAATAGAGGAAAGACTTTTAAATAATCGATAAAATCTTTAATTATCTTAAAGTATTTTAATTAGTTTACTGCTTAATCTCCTGCACTCAATTACTAGTAGCTGGATGAAAGCAAGCATAAATACAAAACAGGTATTTCTGCACAGGTTTAATAGTCATGACTCAAATCATTTACAAAATATTTGCTTCAGAGATAGTAGGAACTGCAGATGCTGGAGAATCTGAGATAATAAGGTGTAGAGATGGATGAAAACAGCAGGCCAAGCAGCATCATAGGTGCAGGAAAGCAGACGTTTCAGGCCTAGACCCTTCAGAAGGGTCTAGGCCCGAAACGTCAGCTTTCCTGCACCTGTGATGTTGCTTGGCCAGCTGTGTTCATCCAGCTCTACACCTACAAAATATTTGTGCCAAGATTCAAAATAAATGATACCTTTTCCTTTAACTTGGCATTTAACATCAGGATGGTCAATGATCTCACAAACTGCAACACAGCTAAGGACGGGTCCCAGAATACTTTGGTGCCAGCCATTACCATGAGGACTGTACAGAAGAGCCAAGCTCAGATCACTGGTAAGATATGTTCCTTCCCCAAAGAGAGAAGTCTATGAAGAAAAGATGAACACAAATAAACTTGCACAGCAAGTGAACAAAGTCAAGCTAATACTTTTTATGTCCTTTGCAATTCTTTTGAAGGGGTTATCAGTGTCAAAAGTATGTCTGCACATGGATTCAGTGTATTATTCAAATGAAAGATAAACAACAATATATAGACAGCTGGGGCCAAAGAAACTGCTTCATTGTTGTAATTTCTGTGTAATTAAACGCTACTTTGCTGGTGTACTCCATCAATTTCTTCTCTATTTTAAGGTCCAAGGTAAGCACAAAGATCAAAGGCTTGATGTTCAACAAAGGGGGATGAGAGCAAGGTGTAGAGCTGGATGAACACAGCAGGCCACGCAGCATCAGAGGAGTAGGAAGGCTGATGTTTCGGGCTTAGACCCTTCTTCAGAAATGGGGGAGGGGAAGGGGGTTCTGAAATAAATAGGGAGAGAGCGGGAGGTGGATAGAAGATGGATAGAGGAGAAGATAGGTGGAGACGAGACAGACAGGTCAAAGAGGCGGGGAGGTAGGGAGGAGATCGGTGAGTCCAGGGAGGACGGACAGGTCAAGGGGGCAGGATGAGGTTAGTAGGTAAGAGATGGGGTTGGGGCTTGAGGTGGGAGGAGGGGATAGGTGGGAGGAAGGACAGGTTAGGGAGGCGGGGACAAGCTGGGCTGATTTTGGGATGCGGTAGTGGGAGGGGAGATTTTGAAGCTTGTGAAGTCCACATTGATACAATTGGGCTGCAGGGTTCCCAAGCGGAATATGAGTTGCTGTTCCTGCAACCTTCGGGTAGCATCATTGTGGCACTGCAGGAGGCCCAGGATGGACATATCGTCTGTGAAATGGGAGGGAGAGTTGAAATGGTTTGCAACTGGGAGGTGCAGTTGTTTAGTGCGAACCGCGTGTAGGTGTTCTGCAAAGAAATCCCAAGCCTCCACTGGTTTTCCCCGATGTAGAGGAGGCCACACCGGGAACAGTGGATGCAGTATACCACATTAGCAGATGTGTAGGAGAACATCTGCTTGATGTGGAAAGTCTTCTTGGGGCCTGGGATGGGGGTGAGCTCTCGGGGCAGGTGTAGCACTTCCTGCGGTTGCAGGGAAAAGTGCCAGGTGTGGTGGGGCTGGAGGGGAGTGTTGAGCGGACAAGGGAGTCACGGAGATAGTGGTCCCTCCAGAAAGCAGATAAGGGTGGGGAGGGAAAATTGTCTTTGGTGGTTGGGTCGGATTCAGATGGTGGAAGTGTCGGAGGATGATGCGTTGGATCCAGAGGTTGGTGGGGCGGTATGTGAGGATGAG
The DNA here is from genome assembly GCA_024137785.1 of Ginglymostoma cirratum. Taxonomy (NCBI): domain Eukaryota; kingdom Metazoa; phylum Chordata; class Chondrichthyes; order Orectolobiformes; family Ginglymostomatidae; genus Ginglymostoma; species Ginglymostoma cirratum. The sequence goes on along the minus strand of JAHRHZ010000047.1, from coordinate 6,819,669 downwards.
GGGGCATTCTGTTTTGGTTGTTATTGCGGGGAGGGAGTGTGAGGGATGAGTTGCGGGAAATGCGGGAGACACAGTCGAGGGCGTTCTTGACCACTGGGGGGGGGGGGGGAGGAGGAGGAAGAGCTGCGGCCCTGGAAAAACGTCATTTAACGTCATTCAACAATTAAAAAAAGAGAAAGCAAGGTGACATCAAGCCAGACAGGGATGTGTGAGGGGCAGTACGCAAGAGCGAGTGCATGAGAGAAAAAAGGTACATGTTGCCAGTTAGAAGTACTCAGTGACTGTGCTGCATGGATCACTCCAAGACAGGGCAGAGGAAAACGAGAAGGTATGACACAGTTCGGAGTGTAACTAAGCAGAAGTGTCAATTGTAATGCTAATGCTGCTGTTCACACCCTTCTTTTGATATAAAATGAGATTTAAGGTTTTTTCAAGAGCTGGTAGAGCCGATTAACAATGAATTCCTCACCTTGTTTAGGTGACACTGTAAACCACAATGAATAATGGAATAAAAATTCTCAAGTCGGCTCCCATGAAATGCATAGATGAGATCTCGGTCTCCTTTGGTTTCCACAAACTTGGCATTCATCTGATCACAATAAACAATCTCAAACAAGAAGTCTGGGGTAGCAGCAGAGGGTGTCGTGAACCCAGTGAGTTCCTGGATTTCTTCATACTAGAACACAAACAAGATTTCCTGTTGCAAAAAATCACCCCGCGACAAAAAAAAACTAATGCGGTGAAGCTTTTGTATTTGATGGCAATGACATAGGGGAGTGGGGTCAGGCAACATCTTATTCACTCCTTCCTATTCACTCTTCATAGTCCATGACCAGGTTGTTAATACATCTCAATACAACCACTAGTCGTGCAGTGCAGAGAGATGAGCCTTCTGAGCAACAAATCCAGATTCCTACTCATATTTTATTCCCCAGTCGACTAGTAACATGTTAAACTTGCAAACCCACTATGGGGAAAATCATGGCTATGTCTACTGCTTTGAAGTAGAGAGGTAGTTGCATGTAAAACTTCAAATGCAAGCTGCACACCATCTTGACTTGGAAAGATGCATTTCCTCCCAGTAAACAAAACACATTACCTTTCTACACAAATCATTATGGCCAAAATAGATAATGTACAAACTCTACTTTGAGCACTGGTAGAAAATCCTTTCCAGGAACCAGACACTGATCCCCATGAACCTGGATGTCTGTCAAACCCCATGCCCCACAAAAGGTCAAAAAGTAGTACTCAAACAAGACCACTAGCTAACAAGTTTTTTCTTCAATCCATATGGCCATCAGAATGCACACAGCAAATGGCCCAAAGTTTGCTGCCTTAACATATCTATTAACCTGCAAGTACTAGCAAAGCTGTCCTGAGCTTTACAAAATGGCAGTTAGTAATCTTTGTTGAAAGAGTATTTTTCCCCCGGTTTCAGGGCTATTTCTAGCTCACTTGTTTTGTTGAGTAAATAGAGCACACTCAGAGTAACCCACAGCTGCAGCAATCAATAAGATCAACAGTCCAGTTCATTAATGAAAACTCTTTTGACAAGGCCAATTTCCAGCAGTAACCTCCAAAGTTCTAGTTAAAAAGTAACAGAATTAAAACACTTAAAATGGAGGAGTAAAATATCCAATACATTTCTAAAATTCACAGCTAAATCTAAAAATGTTACTCTGCAACAAGTCCTGGCTGCATTCAAATGGAGGATGGCTACACCCATCTCTGTACAATTGTTAACTCCTACACATACACTCAAACAGCATGTCATGCACATCACTGCACAGTACCTGGTATACCTATAGTTCTATGATATGGCAGTTTTGCAAACATACACTTTGCTTCCCAAAGTTTCTCCCACAAACACTGTCATGACTTGTGTGTTTTGGAGGGGGTGCACTGTCTGTTGGAGGGTAAGTGTAGCACTTACAACTCACTCAGTGCTCCATGGCAACCATGGCTGCCTGAAAACCTCATGACTCCAAAATTTTGGCTTGTGCTAAAAGTTTGAGAAAAAGACATTACATGCTGGTAAGACTATTCTGTGATTTCTGCTCCAATAAATTTTGTTATCCGAAATATTCTTTAATTAATAGAATATGGCCACTGCTGTCAAGACCAGCATTTAATGCCCATCCCTAACTGCCCTTTAAAGTGTAGACATCTTGTTAAATTGCTATCACCTGTGTGGTGAAGGTACTCTCAGTGCTGCTAGGTAGGCAGTTCCAGAATTCTAATACAGAAACAAAGGGATGGTGACATGTTTCCAACTCTGAATAGTGTGCAACTTGGAGACAAACAATTGAATTTATACTCGTGGGTACAGGCAGTCACGACTGTAGAAAATTTCAATACCAGCTGAACAACAGTTCAACGTTTTTAATAAATCATTCAAACAGATTCTTACCCCCTTTTTCCCCAAACTTTTGATGGTCAGGTTTTTTGACAAACAGGCCCAGCTGAGAAGTTCCAAGGTCCTTTTTTGTGGGTTTATTCCAGAGTGTAGCAACTGTTTTAAATTTGGCAGATTTTGAGCATCAGCAAGCTGCAAAGAGACACAATCTGTCAGTCCAAAAATATGTCAAATGTTCAGCACAGAACTCTAACAGTCAACAGTACCATTAAAAGATCAGAATATAGAGTTTCCATTTTGGATGCAATCAGGGTTTCTGGTGCAATATGCACTCAAAATTGCATCATCTTGAAAAGTGGTATTCCTTTCCACACACATCCGCAAACCATTTACTTGCAAAAGCAAAATCTGCCACAAAACAGAATACAAGTAGGCAGCATTTTTTTAAGACCTCTGATATGTTTAAGAGCGGTAACTTGGTTCAGACTGACTAATACAGGTAAATTGATTAAAAGTTTTCTTTTTGTGAAAAATCTGTTAATCCACCTACTGAGAGTCACTGACCTTAAATTAGTGAAAATTATTTTTAGGCATATGAAAAACCATTTGCTAATTATATGAGTGTTCAATAGTCAGATTCCTAATAAGTTTAAAAAGTATATTTTAAAGTTTTAAAAGTCTTTTGATTCTGCCCTTATGGTCAAAAACAAAATCTGTTACTTTTAGCATCCATTTGAAAACTTGCAAATGATTGGAATTGGTGGACACCCTACCAATGGTTATTATTTACACTCACTGTGGGCCAGCTTTAAACACAATGCTTTTTTCAACTCCTGCAGAAGATTCCAAAAGTCAACTCTGCTAACTGTAATATGCATTTAACATTCCACAATGCTTTTGCGTTGGTTATTTCTGGTGAAATGCACCAAAATTAAAACAAACAGCTCAACTCAGTAAACATTCCAAACTCAATCACATACAATAGCAAAGAATTGACTGTCTTTAACAATAGTACTCCTTGCTCCAAGTGGTCGCACATTGTCTGCTGTGGGTCAGTAGTAGTACATGATCACCTGGCAGAGGGTTGCAAGCTTAAGACTCACTTCAGAGACTTGAACACAAAATCTAGACTGACGAAGCAGTACTGAGGGAGTACTAAATTGCTGGATGCGTTATACCATATGAACAGCATTTATTTTCCCTGCTTTAGATATGACAAAGATATCTGATGAATGGATTTGTTGTCTGCATATCTCTAATTTTATCTATGAATTTTACACGACTGAAGCCTTCTGACACAATTTCCAGTATCTGCTCTTAAATTCAGTTCAATGTAATCATTGCAACTTAGAAGAACACCATCTTCTGACTCTGCCATCTACTTTCTAAACAATAATGACCATATATTGTTCTACAGTGCAAGGTAATAAGATAGACACAAAGGCAGTGGCTGCTCATTTGGCCCCATGAGTGAAGTACAGTAGCATATGTTTATGTTACAGGACTAACAATCCAGCAGGCAAATTCAATTCCCCAGCCCAGCAACTGGGGAAATTAAATTCCGTCCATTAAAATCAATTTGAATAAAAAGCTAGTGTCATGAAACTGCAGATCATCAGAAAAACTGAAATGTGCACAAATGGCCTTTAGGGAAGGAAATGTACCATCTTTATGCAGTCTGGCCAATAAAGCCTCCAGATGCACATGGTCTTTGAAAGGGCCTCACAAGGTACCCAGTTGTATCAAAACACCACAAACTGCAGCAGTTGTGGCAGATGGCTCATGACTACCTTTTCCAAAGTGGGTACGGATGATGAGTGATAGTCTTGAGAGAGATAGCCATATCCTTATGAATGAGTAAAAAGAAAATTCACAAATTAAACTATTATGTCATCTAACTCGCTCTTGAACATGTTTAAAGTGTATACCTCTATTCTACACTGTGGCCATTCCTAATGATCATTGTTCTTTGTGTAAAGGTCTTCCTGACATTTGTCCTAATTTCTCCTTTCAACAGTGTTTGCTGTGACATTTTCTTGTGATATGCAAACAGACGTGGAATTGATGCTTCTGAATAAATTCCATTTTATGTATTTTCATTTTCTCAAGGTCCTTTTCCAGGCACAAGGATCAAAGTTTTCAATCTTTTTCCCTAAGCCAATCCCACATGGATTTTATTTAAAAAACACACTGCTGCTACAGCTTGATCATTCCTCTAATGGTGACCAAAGCAGAAACCAGTACTCATATTTACAGTTTTTAAAAAAAAAGGCTTCAGTGCTCACTCACTCATTCAAAGGGTCTGAAAATATGATTAAGCATTTCACATCACAATAAAACGTACCAAGATGCTTCACAGGAGCACTGTTAGAGAATGCCCAGTTCTCTTTATCATCCATGCTTCACCATTTGGCTATTTTACACTCAATTTCTCAAAGTCTTCAACATCAGTCACCTTTCATGGGGGATTTTATCAAATACTTTCTGGAAATCTAAATACACCACTTCATATCCATTGTCGTACATAGCTCAACCTAAAATAAAAACTAATTGAATCCTCTTCCATTTCCCCAAATGAAGTGCGTCCCTGTAAACCATGTCTTACACTTCTCCTACAGGCACAGCACCTCTTGCATATTAGCCTCAGTTTGTGAATGCAGGGTATTCCTGTCCACCATGCCTCGCGTTCAACACAGCAGTAACATTTCTTTGATAACATGCCTTAATATTAACCCCCCAAATGTTGCATCATTCTGTATAAAATGCTTCATATTTATCAGGAATTCAATGCTTTCCTGGGAGAGTGCCAAATATCTGCCCCTCTGAATGCAACATATCCCTGTGTAATCTGCCTCTGGAGATCCTCTTTTCTATGGTAAAACTTCAGACCATTCTTAAGAAACTAGTTATATGAGTTAAAGTGTGGAGCTGGAGGAACACAACAGGCCAGGCAGCATCAGAGGAACTGGTCTGCTGTGTTCCTCCAGCTCCAAACTTTGTTATCTCTGACTCCAGCATCTGCAGTTCTTGCTATCTCAGTTATACAAGTTATCAAGTTATTTTGACCAGCATTATGGAAGCAATTCGGAGGAAGGATGTTAAACTTGAAAAGGTTCAGAAAAGTTTTACACAATGTTGCCAAGGTTGGAGGGTAAAGCTATAGAGAGAAGCTGAATAGGCTGGGGCTAGTTTCTCTGAAACGTCAGAGGTTCAGGGGTGACCAGAGAGATTTATAAAATCATGAGGGGCATGGACAGGGTGAATAGTCAAGGTATTTTCCACAGGGTAGGGGAGTCCAATACTAGAGGGCATAGGTTTAAGGTGAGATGGGAAAGATTTAAAAGGGACCTAAGGAACAACCCTTTCACACACAGGATGGTGTGCATATTGAATGAGCTGTCAGAAGAAGTGGTGGATGCTGATGCAATTACAACATTAAAAAGGCATCTGGATGGGTATATGAATAGGAAAGGTTTGGAGGAATATGGGGCAAATGCTGGAAAATGGAACTAGGTTCATTAAGATATCTGGTCAGCGTGGACGAGTTGGACCAAAGAGTCCATTTCCGTGCTGTATACCTCTATGATTCTAAGTCATTCTGGACTCGAAATGTTAACTGTTTCTCTCTCTCTAGAGATGCTGACAGACCTGCTGAGTTTCTCCAGCATTCTGTGTCTGTTACAACAGCAGACATTTCATTCCAATCCTGCTACAATTACTGAAAAATCTACATACAATGTGATAACGAGGTGTGGGGCTGGATGAACACAGCAGGCCAGGCAGCATCAGAGCAGCAGGAAAGCAGATGTTTCGGGTCTGAACCCTTCTTCAGAAAAGGGTCCAGACCCGAAATGTTAGTCTTCCTGCTCCTCTGATGCTGCCTGGCCTGCTGTGTTCATCCAGCCCCACACCTTGTTATCTCAGACTCCAGCATCAGCAGTTCCTACTATCTCTACATACAATGTGACATTTTCCATTTTTAAAAAAAAAGCAACCAACACACAAAGCAACAAAATACAGCACTGAAAATGTTACAACTCAAAATTAAGGAATAGCCCATTTACGACTTGCTCCTCCTTTTAGGTAAAACGGGTTCGTGCTTAGCTTGGCAAAGTTGAAGCTCAATTTCTGACTTACAGTTTAATTTTCTTTAAAATGATCCCGATTTCCATTCCTTTCAGAAGTATAACATACTGTTCTATACATATCTTGAGATGTGATGTCAGTGAAGAGAAAAGTGATATTTTCAAACAACTGTTTTGCCATGGTCTTTGATGACAGGTCTAATGTCAGACAGCCAAAAATGACAACATGTCCACTGAAATGTACCAGTGAAACTGTGCTGTAACAGAAGCTGCGGATGATCCAATCTCGTCTCTTGGATGCCTAAACTACTGAAGAGCCTCTTCCATACATTGTTCAGTCTTGCCTTATATTTAGTTCAGCCTGCATCTCTGCCACAATCCTTGCACAATTCTATTAGTAAATTGAATCATGCAATGGTTGTTGTGGAGGCCATTTCGCCCACCAGCCCCATCCTAACTCTCTGTAAAAACAATCAAGCTGGCGCAACAACATACCCCCATCCCCACTCCTACCATAGGCCTGCAATTTTTCTTCCACCTTCAAGTACTTGTTTTCCCTAAAACAATTAAGAAAATTTTTGATCAACTGCTTCAAATCACCTTAACCATATAGCCCGGTGAGCCTGACATTAATCGTGGGCAAGTTGTTGGAAGGAATCCTGAGGAACAGGATTTACATGTATTTGGAAAGACAAGGACTGATTAGGGGTAGTTAACATGACTTTGTGTGTGGGAAATCATGTCTTGCTAACTTGATTGAGTTTTTTGAAGTAACAAAGAGGATTGATGAGGGCAGAGCAGTGAACATGATCTACATGGACTTCAGTAAGGCGTTTGACAAGGTTCCACATGATAGACTAGTTAGCAAGGTTAGATCACATGGAATACAGACAGAACTAGCTATTTGGATACAGAACTGGTTCGAAGGTAGAAAACAGAGGGTGGTGGTGGAGGGTTGCTTTTCAAACTGGAGCTCGGTGCTGGGTCCGCTGCTTTTTATCATTTATATGAATTATCTGGATGTGAACATAGGAGATATGGTTACTAATTTTGCAGATAACACCAAAATTGGAGGTGTAGTGGACAACTAAGGTGGTTATCTCAGAGTACAACAGGACATTGATCAGATGGGTCAATGGACCAAGGACTGGTTGATGGAGTTTAATTTAGATAAATGTGAGGTGCTACATTTTAGAAAGGCAAATCAGGGCAGGACTTATACACTTAATGGTAAAGTCCTGGGGAGTGTTTCTGAACAGGGTAGGCAGGAGGCGAGGTGGGTAAGGGTAGGGGGGAGATGAATGGGTGTAAGGGGAGGAGGGTGAGGGTACCCTGTATGCTTGCTTTTATTGGTCATTGCATTGCGTAAAGGAGTTGGGAGGTCATATTGTGGCTGTACAGGACATTGGTTAGACCACTTTTGGAACACTGCATGCAAATTTGGTCTCCTTGCTAAAGGAAGGATGGTGTGAAACTTGAAAGGGTTCAGAAAAGATTTACAGGGATGTTGTCTGGATTGGAGGGCTTGAGCTATGCAGAGATGCTGAAAAGGCTGGCGCTATTTTCCCTGGAGTGTTGGAGGCTGAGGGGTGACCTTATCGAGGTTTATAAAATCATGAGGGGCATGGATAAGGTGAATAGACAAGGCCTTTTCCCTGGGATGGGGAGTCCAAAACTAGAGGGCATATGTTTAAGGTGAGAGGGGAAGGATTTCAAGGGGACCTAAGGGGCAACTTTTTCACGCAGTAGGCAGTGCTTGTATGCAATGAGCTGCCAGAGGAAGTGGGGGAGGCTGGTACAATTACAACATTTAAAAGTCATCTGCGTGTACGAATAGGAATACATTAGAGGGATATGGGCCAAATGCTGGCAAATGGGACTAGATTAATTTAGGATATCTGATCAGCATGGACGAGTTGGACTGAAGGGTCTGTTTCTGTGCTGTACATCACTATGACTCTACATGGGCATCTTTTGCAAGATTCAAGAGAGACAGACAGAAAAAGACCCGGGGTGGGGGGAACGCACACAGAGAGACTGGAAGTTCCTCCAACTTCCCTACAATCCCTCACTCACCACATCACCCACATGTCAACCCTCACACTCCCTCACCTCCACTTACCCACCACCTGTTTCACTTCTTCCCCTTTCAATCTCACCTTTTTACAACTTACTCACCTCTCAGCCACCACTCAATCTCATCCTTACTCCACACCCCCACCATAACCACCTTAGCAGATGCTTACCCCACACCCATACTGCCCTCATTTCATCTCTCACACCTCCTTCATCCACCAACCCTACTTCCTCAGGGACACTCTGCCTCTCACCCACCCCCCACATATCTCTTCCCCTCACTCCCACATTCTTCCCTTCCCGCCTTCACCTCACCCCCACCTCCCCTCCCCTCCCCTCCACCTCAGCTACCCAATGCCCCTCACCCACCCTCCGCCCTTGCCTAAGTCTCTTTCCCTCACCCATACCTCCCTTGCCTCTACTTTGTACCCCCCACCTCCCTCCCCTTACACCCATCTTCCTCCCCC
>JAHRHZ010000047.1:6792169-6804254 GCA_024137785.1 Ginglymostoma cirratum | reverse complement strand
CCCCCTTCCCCTCCCCCATTTCTGAAGGAGGGTCTAGGCACGAAACAACAGCCTTCCTGCTCCTCTGATGCTGCTTGGCCTGCTGTGTTTATCCAGCTCTGCACCTTGTTATCTCACAAGGGTTAAAAGTCAGTTTATCCTGAATCTGTGCGTGCTCGTGGAAGACGACTGGCTAGTGAATGAAGGTGTACTACTGAGCTCAGGGGTTTGTGTATGCCAGTGGGCTGAGGTACCCATATGTAGTAGCCTACGTTCTAGCCCCAGTGTGCAGTAAAGGTCACAATTTGAACCATCCACTAGCCAACCCTGCATTGCAAGTGAGGACATTTCATCATTCTTAGCGCTAGAAGCCAGCTAGCCAGCAAGCCATTCAAAAGAAATAGGACAAAAGCATTTCACCTAACCTGCTGGCCCAAGAATCCCAAAATCACTATCTACTCTTCTGACCAACTCAGAGACTGAACCATATGTCTTTTAACTTTTATCATTTTTTTGGATTTGCTTCTCATTTCTAAGCTGTGTGCATTTTTATTTCCCCTCATTTTTAAACCAATGAACTTTTGTTAACTGAAGAACATCTGGTTAAATTGATTTCTGGGAAAACAGAAATTCCTTTGGTCTAAGATAAAGGTATAAACAAGAGAGGAGTGGAGATATGTTGTAAGTTATTGTTGTCGTGGCCAACCAAGGGGCCAGGCAAACAGAGAAGGGAGCGAGATCATTCCTCTTACCTTGGAAATTGACAATTTTGGGGTATCCTAGCTGCAACTAATAATTTGAGAAATCTTCCAGGTTCCGGTCATAACATCTTGCAAATGAACATACAACTTGGAATGGAGCTCTGTTTTGAAGTATACAAAACATGTTGGACCAGTGAGGTTTTACAAGTTCTACTGATTTTTCCTTCTGGGTCCTCACTGTAGCACAAAAGGATGAATAAAGCAGACGGCAGTGCAAAGAAGAGTTTGGGTAATCACAATTTGGGTGAGAGTTTCTCATCTTGCATTATGTCTCGTCTCTTCTTCCCACGCTGCAATATTGCATTGCATATATTTTCAAAAAACTGTATTAAATCAGTACTCCCACACCTTTGGCAAATTATGTCACTTTGTCTGTGGGTATATGGTTGAGGGTATTGTGAGGACAAGAATTATTTTAGGCATTCCTGACCTCAGCTGTACAAGTTGTACATATATTTAGTCTACAACATCTGACTGCTTGTTTGCATAATCTTAGAATAAGGCTCTATTTGCAAAAATACTTGGGAAAACATGTATTTTAATACCTTGAATACAGCCTAAAGGATCTTATTTTAGAAGACCACACATGGCTTAATCTCATAGTTTCTCACACCTTTTTTAATTAATTTGTGGTGCTGGAGAGGAGTTTTATTTTTCATTCTATTTTGTGTAATGCATTAGAAGATGACAATTGGTTATTAACCAAAACATGAAACTCAGCTTACAGTCTTGTCATACACATTTATACATGGCAAACCCATAAGATTACATTCTAAATTGGCAGCTCATTTTTAAAAGATCAAAGCATTTCTGTTTCTGCACATTACACAAAGGCATAGAAATTTACAGTCACCTATTTTCCAATGCTCATAACTCAAGCTATCAAACTATCCTACAGATTACAGAAGGCAGTAAAATCATGGAGTGCATCTAATAGTCAAAGTTACAAGAAAAATAAGATTAATTTCAAACCATGTATTCCATTGTATCCTGATTTTCCAAGAAATAAATTGCTTGATAAAGACGTAGACATGAAATACTATTAAATCTTTTCTGAAGAAATTAGTTCCCTATTGCTCACTCTTTCAAGATGTATCCGTCTGGTTAATATCAGAAATAGAGCCATTTCTAGCCAAGCATTCACTCACTTCTGCTGCCAATTAAAGAAAGAGGAAACTCATCATTGTTTGTGGTAATTAAATTGCCAGTTCTGAATGTGAGAAAGCACAAGAAGAAATGATATGTTACAAAAGTAACCATGAAGCTGTTGGAATATTGTTAATTACAGCTCCATGCAGTGTCAGTATGCAAGCTCATCTTGGCTTCCTACAGTCTTCTATCTTGTAGACGCCAACAGTGCAGTAGTGGCAGCACTACTGGTGTGCACAGATCTCAAACAATGATCTGCAAAGAAATGGACTTTGAAGTGGGAGTATAAGCCAGGTACCAGTAGGGATGCTGATAACTATGAAATCAAAGATATTTGGCTAAAGCCACTGGGAAGACATCTTACGACGGTGAGCGAATACGACGGATGCAAAAGGTCATTATCCTGGAATGCACTGATGTTCTTAAAGAAATACCTGAGAAGATCTGTTCATTTTGCCCATGAAGATGAACCTGATATGCCATGACTAGTCATCTCAAGGGGAAACAAGTCTTACTAGCAAAAGCCAAGGTACCATGTCCGTGTTACACCATATAAATATCACATGAATCTGTGCACTGGCCAGCAATGAATGAGGATATTCAATTATTCATATATGCATGTGATGCATGTCTAACATAACCCCAATAAAAGAGAAAGTTTTTACACCCATACTATGTTCCTTCCACTGCTTGGATGAAAATAACAACAAATCTATTCACAGTGCATTGGGTAGATTACACCTTGCGGATTACTTCTGTAGATTGTGTATCGTTCAATGACTCGGGAACGTAACAAGCACATTTGTTGTTGACACGACAAGGGCCATTTTCAGTTTATTCAGCATTACAGATCAGACAGTGTTTCACAATAAATGCAGTACACCGGCAAACTATTTTAAGACCTGTATACTAAGTGAAGAGTCACCCCACTCTCCATATTCAAACAGTCCAGCAGAATGTATGGTATGTACTATCAAATCAATTATCATGAAATGGCAAGCAACAAATCAACATTTCCACATCGTATTGCTGCACTTTCCTCCAACGCCAGTGGGGAATGGATAGTCATCGCAAGCACAAGTTATGTGCAGAAGGCAAGTGCAAATGACTTTGCCAAGCAACCAATTATTTAGGCATCCCAAGGTACAGGAAATTTTTAAGGTGGAGACAAATTAAACAGATACACAATGGGCGAGTAGATATAGAAATACCAAAACTGTACTCTAGGCAGAGAGTGTGACTTAGAAACACAAATATGAATACTTAGTTACGAGCAACAGTTTCTAAAATATGTAACAAGCCCAAGTCATACAACGTTATTACTCACCGTGGTGCAAAAACAGAAATTGCTGGAAAAACTCAGCAGGTGTGGCAGCATCTGCGGAGAGAAAACAACGTTAACATTTCAATTGCAGTTACCCTTCTTCAGGCTACCTGCTCATGGTGCTATTTTGCAAAGGAACAGAAATCAGCTCAGACTGATATATTGTAGACCAATCATGCATGAAGAGCAAGGAAGAGCATTGAGGGTAATTATTATGTGGTGATGTTAGATGGGAACAAGCAGCAGCAACGCAACCAAGTTGTCAACTAAGTGTGACACTGAACATCATATACCATTCCATATGGACATACAATCCCCAGATCAGTATGAATTGTTAAACCTCCGAAGCATTACATTGAGGTTGAATTATTAGCTTACCTGTTTGTTTCATTATTGAATTAGCAACATGTGCCTATAAACAGTAATTTACATCTGTTGTGTTATGTCTTATAGTAAGTATGTCAATATGCTTTAAAGAGATATGCTCATAATATCATCACTGCATCGTAGCATGTGAGCTGAGGGTATCAAGAACTCATACTCCCTATTAACTCAGATCACTTGAAGCCTGATACTCATCTGAAAGGATGCTCCACTGTTGTAACCTAGTAGCTTACAATTTCCCCCCAGGCAATTAAGTGTCTGAGGAATGTAGTGTTTGTACATAATAGTTAGTTGCAATAAATTTCTGCTGAATTCTTCAATACCATGGTATCCACACCCAGCTTTTATATTACAGGAGAAAGCATGAGATTTGCCACATCAAGTAAAACACCCTTTGGATGCAAACTCATGCCAGCCTTTTTTCCTGAGAATATGTGCTCCTGTTCTAAACTTTTCAACCAAGGAAAATAATGAACAGTAACCCAGTATTTCACCATTACGACTGTGCTGTGGCTTAAGGAAGATTAATCATTGGACAAACATATTTTTCAGGGACATGATTACATGAGTAAATAAATACATAATGGAGAATTGAATAGAATGAAATGCAAATTGATTTAGCTGAAGTAAGATGGGTTTGAGATTTATGTGGCATAAATACTATATCAGGACAGTGGGGGCTATCATTACATTTCTGAACTATAATTTCAGTCTAACACTGTCTTGAGAGAAGAAAGCAATAATGCTCACAACTGTTGTTCACCAAAAGGTACAAAATACATAGGTCATTAGTCAGCCATAGGGCAGGTCATTTATAAACTGCATATTTTGGATGATTAACTGGATCCAAAAGACAACATTTATCACCATAGGAAAGAACGATGCTGTCAAACTTAGACTCAACCCAATTAGTTCTTTACAGATGGAACATATTTCCAAATGCACCAGAGGAACTTACTTACAAAAATTGTTGGAATTCGATTCCTTTCAGAAATAAGGGCTATATCACGATTAATAATAACCCTGCACCTGAATATTCTATAGAATTGTCGAGATCTGAGAGGGCAAACTGAAAATATATTGAAATAATTCCTGTCCCCAAAATAAATGCTCCCTATCACTGCCAAAGACATCCAGATGGAGGACTTTCATCTCTGAATCACAAGGTTTCAAGTTCAGTTCACACTCCAGAGTTTCAATAAGCATTCAAAGCATCCTAAGGAATTGCTCCACTGCCAGAGTTCCATGTCATCTTTTCAATGAGACTTTAAACAAAGCCCTTGTCTTTACCCTCTTGGTTGGATGTAAAATATCCAGCGCTCTGTTTTGAAGAAGACTATCATAGAGGAGTTATCCCTGGTGTCCTGGCCCATATTTATCTGTCAATCAACATCGAAAAAGCAGAATATCTGTTCATTATTACACTACCGCTTTTGAGCAGGATTCCCACATTACAACCATTACAACAGCACACTTCAAAAGTACTCCATTGGCTGTAAAACACTTTGTGCTGTAAAAAGCCTAGTCTTTCCTTAGATGGGAGATTATTGAGCTTTGGATTTACACAACCAACCCATTTAATTGACAGGCTTTTCTATTGAAATAACTGAATTACCTCATACACACACATACACAAACACTGCTTTAACTCCCAGTTATTATTCATGCCAACCATTTCCGGATTCGATAATTCTATTTGGGGGGGGGGGGGTGAAACTGTGAGGTAGGGAAACAAGTTAGATATTCACCTGCAAAGGCTCAAACCTATTGCCAATCGTCAAAGTAATTCTACTTCATATTATCGCCTCCAGTTTTTTTTTAATAAACCAAAGCCATCTTCCAACTTCTGAAGCAGGGTCCCGACTCGAAACGTCAGCTTTTCTCCTCCTCTGGTGCTGCCTGGCCTGCTGTGTTCCTCCAGCTCCACACTGTGTTATCCCATCCTCCAATTTATGTTTTCGTTGGAATCCTATGCTTTTCACAACAGCATTATAACTAGATGAAAACCGAAAGAACTGCGGATGCTGCGAATCAGGAATAAAAACAAAGTGGCTGGAAAAGCTCAGCAGTTCTGGCAGCCTCTGTGGAGAAGTTAACGTTTTAGGTTCGGTTCTGAGGAGGGGTCATCGGACACGAAACGTTAATTCTGTTTTTTTTCCTTCACAGATGCTGCCAGACCTGCTGAGCTTTTCCAGCCACTTTGTTTTTGTTCGTTATGACTAGATGGTTTCCTCTCTTCCCTGTCAAATCTGACTCTTATTGAAAACGCTCATTCCTCGTTGGCCACTTTTTTTACTTGCTGAAAGAATTCCTGAAGTTTTCTGTCTGTGCATCCAAAGTTAGGGTATCTCGGGGAGGAAAAGAGGTAACATCTGGGCTGGGCTCTTCAGTGTAGCTGCTCCTCAGAGCCCAATGTAGCAATCCCCTGTGCAGTCCCCACCCTCCTGACTGTGATTGACAGCAGCGCTCAGACCTGGGTTGGTTTCCAATAGCAACAGGAGACGCTTTCGGCTGCAGTTCTCCTGACTGCAGGGACAGCTCTCTTGTTTCCTTCCCCCTCCCAAATTCAGAACAGCTCCCCTGGAGTTGTCGAGGAGGAAAACAAAGAAGAAGGGAGAGGAATGCAATGGGTGCCATGTACTTGCTGAGTGCATTTCTCGTTTTACAGGAAGAAGCGGCGGAAAGAGGACTGGCAAGTGCTGAGAGCAAGAACACAAAGTTGAAAGTCGGGGCACTGCAAGGTTAGAGTGAAAAAGAAATTGCAAAATACCTCAGCAAAGCTGGAGCTATGAGTTATTTAGTACCGGATAGTATTTCACATTAGAAATTGTGGAACGGACTGCTTCATACTTGGCTGGAGCATTAGCTAGCAAGATATGGATAGCTTCCGGAGAAACTTACTGCTGAAGGAGAGAGCAAGTGTTAAAAGAACACCGGGGTAGATATCAAGTTTCATCACGTCCTCAACACAGAATTGTCATTGGGGCCAGTTGGTGTAGGTCTGCGATTATTCTGCACAGGAGACTCCTCCTACACGAAATCTGGTCCAATCATCATTTCTTTCCATCCATTTCCTCCCTCATATCATTTCCTCCCCTTATCTAGATTCTCTTTACCTTTGATATTTATCTTCACTTCCCTAGGTTTACCCCAGGTCTAACTATCCTCTGGGGTAGATTTCTTGTGAATTCCCTGTTCGATTTATTCGTGACTGTCTTACGTTTGTGGCCCTTGGTTTTTAAATTACTTTGAACGTGGTCTGAATCTTCCCAATGCCTCCCCTATTGAAATCCTTGATGTTTTTCAAATCTTCTATTAGGTGAGCTTTGTCTTTCAATGAGGAAAAAGCCTCAGCATCTTCAGGTGTTCCTCATCGTTGAATAGTTTTAGTTCTGGTCTTCAACTAACATAAAGATGTCATAGAGTTGACAATGTCTCTGTTGCATGTTGCTTTTCTCACGTTTTCCACTTTTCTGAGATATTAAAGTAAGTGTAATATTATTTCAGTTGAAAATTGAACACTTTACAAAAAGCTAATTTTATTTTCTGAGGGTATGTCTGAAGATACATTTAGCCTATTCAAGCAATCTTCAGCAGGTCTGAAATTTTAAATTTATTAATGTTTTTCTTCTTAATGGAAAAGGTGTTTCCTTTTGACAGAAATGAAAAGCTGCTTTTCTTTCATTCTGTCCCCAGCCTAGAGCATATTTTGATGTCCCAGCAGCAAATGAAATTGCAGAAGCTTCGTATAGTTCACAACCCACACTGGAGATGAAAATGCTACTGCCAATGACTTCAGGAAGGATTTAACAAACAGTTGACATTTCACAGCACAACATCCAGGATTACTGTTCGAATGCTGATCCTAAAACTTGGAAGATGATATGTTGTGGTGATGCACCATTCAAATCTACACAGAAATCCCCTTCAGAAATATCAGTAAACCCTCAGGCACTGCTTAATAATCCAAAATGAGTGGTACTGTCATCAATCTTGGCCACAACATAAGGAGATCTTCAATGCAGACAGACAGTGGGGTTATTTCAGATTCATCTGATAACAAGATTGAGCTATGTTCAAATAGTTCAAAGGAGCTTAAAAGAAGAAAGAATACAGGTAGGCCTGAAGTGGAGCGAACACACAATGTCAGATCTAGCCAAAGTGGAAATTACTCCGATCTACAAATAACTGAAGGAAATGGCACAGAGGGAGAAAGCCCTGCTGGATTGGATGTCACACATGGTTTATCCACTCCTAGGCTTTTAATAATCTGTGATAAAGTTAAACTTTGTTCCGATGTTACAGAGGTGTCGTGGCCACACGTGACTGTAGTGAATTACATATATGAGTCCTCCACACTGGACTCTATCCTAACGCAGATCTCTGAGGCTTTAAGTGGAAAGAAAGTCATATCCATCGCCTTCATTCTTCATAATCAACAAGATGCAGTTCATATCTGTGGTGCTGGAGAAACTCAGACACTTACACCAGCTTCAGTGCATGATCATATGGCCCTGCGCAGGTTTTTCAATAACCTAGTGACCCGGCACTTGGATGTAGAGAAATCAAATGCCAGCATGGATTTTCTGGGTTGTACTGCTTTAGTGACTGCTGACCTGGAGGCGATCAAGAGGGAACTGAAAACTGTGACAGGTAAATTGTGGATATAATAATGTTTAATATTTGCAGATTATACTGGTCCTAGAATAGGAGGTCTCTGTGGCAGAGTGAAATATGTTCTTGCCTCTGAGTTCAAGTCCTGCAGCAAGACTCGATGGCCCCAGAAAGTGTGTTCATAACATGGTCAAGGGGATTGGCTATCAGCCTGTAAATCTTACCAGTGCTCCAATGGCAGACTGTAATCCTTGTGGTCAGCCATGTTTAATGGAAGAAGCATGAAAGACATATAGAATAATAACTGCATCACAGAAGGAGGCCATTTGTCTTGTATCCATGCTGGCCCTCTGTAAGAGCGAGTCTCACTCCACCCTCTGCATTTTTTTCTGTAATCCTGCAAATTTTCTCTCTTCGCAACCGTATCCAATTAGTTATTTACAAATAAGGAATTATTTTTAATTTTCGTGTAGTTGATCCACAATTGTCCAAGGAGAATCTTCCATTTGTTGTAAAGATAAAACATATCAATATTTTTGATTAAACCCAATTTAAGAGCTTTGCCATGATATGTTCCATGTATAAATCCTGTCTGCCTTTAATTTATTTTGCTTTCTCAAAAGATATAAGGGAAAGGAAGATACATGCTAGCTATCCCATTGGAATATTGGGAGCTGTGAGTTTTAGATGAGTAGAACAATCTTGGAAGTTATCCATTCACTGAATATAAAAAACACGGTTCTCTGGGCGCCATCTGAATATAAGGTGAATGTGGAAGTTTTACCAAAATATCACTGAGTGGAGCTGAAGGTTTCGTTTAGTTAAAGGTGGCAGGAATCAAGAGATAATATTTTTTATTGGATTGAACAGCTGTAATTCATCAGACATGATTGTTTTGCAAGTGAAATGACAAAATCATAATGTCAGCCTTCCAAAACAAATTCCCAAATGTAAGGCAATACAAGATGTTTAATAACACCAGTTTCTGTTTCAAGTTAATATTCTTGGTATTCCTTATTCTGCAATGTTCCTTTTCAACGTGAACCTTGTGCTTATTACTGAAAACAAAAAAATACTGGAGATCACAGCAGGCCAGGCTGCATCCATGGAGAGAAAACAAGCTAACATTTCGAGCCTAGATGACTCTTCAGCAGAGCTCATGCTTCTCATTTTTGTTTCTTAATGACTTAAATTACAGCCCCAAAATGTTCTCACGTGTAAAAGCTGAGCATATTTCCCCGTCATTTATTTCAGAATTATATTTTTAAATTTTCAGCACTAGAATTACCATGTGTCTGGATTTGGACAGGCCAGCTTTTGAGTTCTTTAGTTTTTTTTAAATTCTAAGTTTCTAAATGACGAAATGAAAAATCTGCTTTCTGAAAAAAAAGTCACATATGCATTTACTTCTACTTTTTATGATGTGTTAGTTTGAGATATTAACATTTTCAGACAAGACAAACCTGAGGACCTGAAATTACAATTCCAACCCATAATGTGACTTTATTGACCACTGCTGGTGATGCTGAAATGTGACAATCCAACTAAGAATAATTTTTTATTTGACATCAAATTAACTTTACTTCCCCTTCTACGCCACCCCCGTCTGTGACTAACAAGTTGGGTATTGAAATAACTGCACAGAGGCTGGTATCCCATCACTAAGTCACCCTTTATTTACATGTGCACGGTACATGGGCTCTGACCAGCCAGCTCAATGCCAGTCCCTGGACTGAAGAGTCCTTCTGAATCTCCTGTTTATATCTGTCAGCCTGGGCTCCCTGATTGTTCCAGGTTAACAACCCCAAACAAGGTTCTCATAGTCAATGAGATCCACTTGGTCCTGATTCTAATCACTACATGTATATTCTTGGATGCGATTTATAGTGATTCAGCTAAACTACCTTAATATTGCCAACTTTTCTCAGTGTTATCAATTAAATAAATTGTAAATCCAACCATGATCAGTCATTAAAATGTATGACAGAATTCAAGTTTTAAATAAAATTATGGAGAATATACAGCACAAAAATAGGCTGTTCAGCCCAATTATTCTGCTGCTGTTTGTACAGTCTATGAGCTTTCTCCTATTCCACCTATCTCACTTCAGCTTTGCAACATATCTTTCTGTTCCATTTGCTTTCATGTACTTGGTTAGTTTCCTTTTGAAAAATCTAAGCTGCTTGCCTCACCATTACAGTTCCACATACTATCTACTTGGAGTAAAGCGTTTTCTTGTTGTTTGACTAATGGATTTATGGATAAATAGCTTAAGTTCATAACCCATGGTTTTGGACTTTTCTTCACAGCTACCTCTCAAACCTATTCTAATTTTAATCAGCTCTATTAGGTCGCATCTAAGTCTTGGCTTTTCAAAATAACAAATCTCTGTCCCCTTCAATCATTCTAGATGACCATAATCTTCCAGTGTTTCCTGTTTTTATGTCCTTTTTTATTGCAGAGAGATCAGGACTGTGAGCCTTACATCAATGTGGCCTCAGCAGGATCCATTTGTTGTGGTCTGGAAAGCTAGTTGAAGGATGTAGCTGGACTTAGTCTTTACTCAGTCTTACATTAATTGAATGGTGATATATTACAGACATAAATTTCCTAACTCAGTCCCACAACCCCCACTTTAGTGAAACCAACATGAAAATCAATTACACACAATAAATTAACTGATAAATGAACCCTTAAAGGGGCATAGTGTCTATATGAAAAAATCTAAATCAACTTTTTTGGATGTGTTATGGCATACCTTTATGGCAGTCACATCCTGAGGTGGATGTTGAACCCAGGTCTTCTAGCCCAGAGGTAGGGACACCACCACTGCATCACAAGGACCCTTGAAACAGGCTGGACATGATCCCAGACCTTCTGACCCAGAGGTATGGACACTACTACCATGTGTTCAAGTGAAAACTCAAGTTAATGCCCTATGTATGTGTATGATCAAATACAGTTTACATACAATTAACACTGTGCATGTTCCTTATAAATTCATTACTTTTGAATTCTATTTCCCCATGTTTTGTTAGCATTTTTAATTGGTTCATTGTTAATGAGTTGTTCACTTGCATCTCATGACCAGTTTGGTCTTCTGCCTCATTCTTCATTTTCAAATGGGGAAAGATAATTTTTTTTTATTTTAGTTTTACCAAAAATGTGTTTTTTTTGTCGATCAGCCATTTAAGAGACTTTTGTAGGTCTGGGTATATTTTATGTTCATCTGAAATTAACTTCAGTGGCTAACTGAAGTGTTGACACACCCATTCAGTTACTGTTTCACTCAGTGTAGTATCTCTCATTCACTCTGTGTAGAATGTGCAGTATGCTATCAGTCATCACAGATCCTGATGAGTGCAAGGACAATCTGATAAATTTCTTCCCCAACAGCCACCTTGCTGATATTTTAATAAAACATTGTTAACATGAATAATTATGACATTTGAGTTATTTGAGGAAATTGTCATCACAGTAGGCTAGTTACTATATCTGACGCCATTCATTGGAGTCACTTCCCTAATGATTGCTATTGATTGGTGCCCTTTTGTTACACTGCTGCTTCAAACCTGACGTAGTCTTCTTCTCACTGCCACTCATTCTTGTGCATTACTTCTTTACGTACCTGAGTAAACTATCAATTCTAAACATTCCATCAAAGTCTGGCTGAATGAAAAACAAACACATGTCATGGCACAAATGGCTTTTCTTGTTTTAATTCCTCTGGCTTTCTCCACAGTTCCGCTGTTTCTGTCTGAAGCTCATCACACTTCTTTGTCTGAGATAACAAGGTGTAGAGCTGGATGAACACAGCAGGCCAAGCAGCATCAGAGGAGCAGGAAGGCTGACGTTTCGGGCGTAGACCCTTCTT
>JAHRHZ010000047.1:6710408-6787169 GCA_024137785.1 Ginglymostoma cirratum | reverse complement strand
GTAGGTTATGTGGAACAATCCCTCTTCCGTACCTACACTGGCCCTAAACCCCACCTCTTCCTCCGTTACATTGATGACTGCATCGGCGCCGCCTCGTGCTCCCACGAGGAGCTCGAACAGTTCATCCAATTCACCAACACTTTCCACCCCAACCTGAAGTTCACCTGGACCATCTCTAACACTTCTCTCTCCTTCCTGGACCTCTCTGTCTCCATCTCGGGCAACCACCTAGAGACAGATGTCCATTTCAAGCCCACTGACTCCCACAGCTACCTGGAATACACCTCCTCCCACCCACCCTCCTGCAAAAATGCCATCCCCTATTCCCAATTCCTTCGCCTCCGCCGCATCTGTTCCCAGGATGAGACTTTCCAATCCCGCACATCTCAAATGTCCTCATTCTTCAAGGACCGCAACTTCCCCCCTACAGTGGTCGAGAACGCCCTCGACCGTGTCTCCCGCATTTCCCGGAACACATCCCTCACGCCCCGTCCCCGCAACAATAATCAAAAAAGAATCCCCCTCGTCCTCACATACCACCCCACCAACCTCCGGATCCAACGCATCATCCTCCGACACTTCCGCCATCTACAGTCAGACCCCACCACCAAAGACATCTTTCCCTCCCCACCCTTATCTGCCTTCCGGAGGGACCACTCCCTCCGCGACTCCCTTGTCCGCGCCACACTCCCCTCCAGCCCCACCACACCCGGCACTTTTCCTTGTAACCGCAGGAAGTGCTACACCTGCCCCCACACCTCCTCCCTCACCCCAATCCCAGGCCCCAAGAAGACATTCCACATCAGGCAGAGGTTCACCTGCACATCTGCCAATGTGGTATACTGCATCCGCTGCACCCGTTGTGGCTTCCTCTACATCGGGGAAACCAAGCGGAGGCTTGGGGACCGCTTTGCAGAACACCTGCGCTCAGTTCGCAACAAACAACTGCACCTCCCAGTCGCGAACCATTTCAACTCCCCCTCCCATTCCTCAGATGACATGTCCATCCTTGGCCTCCTACAATGCCACAGTGATGCCACCCGAAGGCTGCAGGAACAGCAAATCATATTCAGCCTGGGAACCCTGCAGCCCAATGGCATCAATGTGGATTTCACAAGCTTCAAAATCTCCCCTCCCCCAACCGCATCCCAAAACCAGCCCAGCTCATCTCCACCTCCCTAACCTGTTTTTCCTCTCACCCCAAGCCACACCCCCATCTCCTATCTACTAACATCATCCCGCCCTCTTGACCTGTCCGTCCTCCCTGGACTGACCTATCTCCTCCCTACCCCCCCCACCTACACTCACCTTTACTGGCTCCATCCCTGCCTCTTCGACTTGTCTGCCTCCTCTCCACCTATCCTCTCCTCTATCCATCCTCTATCCGCCTCCCCCTCTCTCCCTATTTATTTCAGAACCCTCTTCCCCTCCCCCATTTCTGATGAAGGGTTTAGGCCCAAAACGTCAAGTTTTCCTGCTCCTATGATGCTGCTTGACCTGCTGTGCTCATCCAGCCCCATGCTTGTTATCTCGGATTCTCCAGCATCTGCAGTACCTTTTATCTCTCATAAAAGTTCTTCCTCACTTGTCACCCACATCCCTTGCCCATAATTGCCCATACATGCTCCATAGAAACATAGAAAATAGGTGCAGGATTCAGCCATTCGGCCCCTCGAGCCTGCAATACTAATCAATATGATCATGGCTGATCATGTAATCCCAGTTCCACTTTCTCTCCACACCCCTTGATCCCTTTAGCTGCAAGGGCCATGTCCAGCTCACTCTAGAATATATCCAGTGAACTGGCCCCAAAGCTTACCCCTTATTCTTAGATTGTGATTCCTAGTTCTGGATTTCCCCAACATTGGGAACATTCTTCCCACATCTAGCCTGTCCAATTCCAGCAAGATTTTATAGGTTTCTATGAGATCCCCATCATAGTCCTGGTACCAGCTAACTGGAACAGCTTATCTTTGCGTACAAAACCTGTTGGAATCTTGTAAACCGCTATCAAATCTCCCCTCAAACTCCGGTCCTCCCAGGAGAATGATCCCAGCTTCTCCAGCCTCACCCTTGTATCTAAAATCCCTCATCCCTGCAATCACTGGAAAACTCCTCTCTATCCTCTCATGGACAAAACCACATTTTTCCTTCAGATGAAATTTTCCAGTCTAATCTCCATGTTTGTCCTTTTCCACAGTTACTGAAATATTTCATGTGAGTAAATGAAATAGGTCCTTCAGGAATTGTGTGAAGGCTGAGTTTTCTTTGCCAGAGCAGATTTCTAATAAAAGCCCATGTCCTTTTCTTGGCAGGAGCCTATGGGACTGCAGTCCTATATCGGAAGAAGGATGATGATTCACTGGTGATATTGAAGGAAATCAATATGCATGAACTGAACCACATTGAGAGGCAGAGAGCAATGAATGAGGTTTGTATTTAGTGCCAGTATATTTGACTGACTGTGCCATATGCAGTTATAAAGTTACTAAGATAGGGACCATGCTGAAAACAATGTAAAGACTTCCATTTATATCGCACCTTTCATGACTGCTGAATGTTGCAAAGTACTTTAATGTCATTGAAGTGGAATTGAAGTTGTAAATGTTTTTAAGTGTTGGTGTAAGTAGGAAAAATGGCTGCAGATTTGCACATACTGACCAACTAGTTTGCTTTTGCGATAATTAGTTGAAGGATAACATTGGACAGGGCACTGGCAATTCCTCCTCCCATTTTCCCTCAAAGTCATTGCAATGTAGGATCTCAGTATGTCCCTGTGATAGGGCAGGTAGGGTTGGAGTTTAACATTTCTTTTGAAAGCTGCCAACCGCAGTCAATGCCATGAAGGGTTTAGGCCCGAAACGTCAAGTTTTCCTGCTCCTCTGATGCTGCTTGGCCTGCTGTGTTCATCAGCCCCACACCTTGTTATCTCGGATTCTCCAGCATCTGCAGTACCTTTTATCTCTTTAGCCCTCAGTACTGCACTGGTTTGTCAGGTTTTGATTTTTTGTATGCAGGTTCTGGAATCAGACCTGAACCCACAATGGCTCAGAGGAAGAAGAGTGCTACCAGCTGGGCCAGTAGCTGACAGGGAAGAAAATATCGAAACAGATTTTCTCACAGTCTTCAGAAGCCCATCATCTGGTCTAAACAGGGATCCGGAACCCACAAGTTGCAGAGTGCATCTAATGGTGCACCCTTCCCAGAGGTGGCCTTCCCACATCAGCATTCGCTGTCCTGGATGAGTTCCCAATGCTGTCAGCCCTATCAGGGAACCAGCAGTTCCAAACCCTCAATATCCCACAGGGAGTAGTGGGTGCTGCTGAGGCAGGTTGAAAACTGAAAAAGCATCTCAACACGGAGGCTCCTTGGGAAGCATGCATGTGCATTAGTAATTCTGAAGGGGGGAAGTGGGGTGAAGCCATTGCGTTCCTCTCAGAGTAAGAAGGGAGACCCCAATGCAGGTGTGTTGACTGGGCCCTGAGTGCCCCACTTGCCCCCTCCCCCTTCCTTTTGTCACATGGAGCCTTTTGTTCCAATGGCCTCCTGACCTTTCATTGTGATAGCAGCTTCTGCACATGAGAGGAAACTACTCCATCAGTTCTCACAATTCTGGACATGATTGGGTATTTGATTGGCCATCTGACTGTAACACGGACAGTCGATCTGAGTCCTTACCTACGTACGGGAAACATCCCTGATGGTAGGTATGGGTCAGGTGCCATCCCAATGTAGCTGCCACATTTTCCTGCCCCAAACCACATTACTTAGCTTGGAAAATTCAACCTGTTGCATCTTACATGATATTGGTCTGACCATATGATTTACTGTCAGTGAGTCCTTGGCCATGTAGCTTTTATGGACTGAGTGTGTAGAACTCCAGCCCTGAACCTATGGTTCTTTGTGGGTGAACATATGCAGTTCTTAAGCCTCAGGCTTCGTATGAGTCAGTGTACAATGTAACTGATGCTTCTTTGTTTTCTTGTATCTCCTCTGCTGTAGGTGAAAGTGCTTTCAATGTTGGACCACCCCAACATAATCAATTACTATGACAGCTTTGAAGAGGATGGTGTGCTGATGATTGAAATGGAGTATGCGGACGGGGGAACACTAGCCCAGTACTTGGCGCTGCAGGTATACAGGGAGATACTTGGGTGGTGTTGTGAGGAGAAAACTCCCCAAAATAAATAGATCAAAGAGGCTTTTGTAAATGAGAAGGAGCATTAGTTTTGGTTTCCTTTTGATCAGTATCATGATGTCATGTCAGCAGTGGCCCCTCGCAGATGAGGATGACTCTCTTCCACTCTCAAGGTGAGTCCATAGGTTGCTGTACAGACCATTGCGGCTACCACAGGCTCTGTTACACTTGGGGCAGGTGTTGGTCACGGGAAGGGGTGGGTGGGACGTTGGTGTGGCAGCACACTCCTTTCGCTGTTTTCTCCTGGCTTCCATTTTTACTCGAAGATAAGTCTCAAAGTGCTTGATGCCTTCCCGGATGCTCCTCCTCCACTTTGGACGGTCTTGGGCCGCTGATTCCCAGGTATCGGTCAGAATGCTGCACTTCACCAGTGAGGCGTTGAGGGTATCACTGAAGCACTTCCTCTGTCCACCCGGGGCTCCCCTGCCATTTCTAATATCATGATGTATAATGAGTAAAAGACACTGATTGTAAAGTGCAGAAACATTGCTGCGATCTGTTTGAATTACCTTTGCTAGAGGGATTCTGGAGAACCCTTGAGATATTTGCTCATTTGACAAGCTGTTACAATGAGAGAATTCATCAAAGGTAAAACATCTGGTTAAATAAAGCTCAGAACTGTCCATTCTGCACTTTTTCAACTTTAACATCACCCTTCTGACTCTTTGTTGAAGGCCCTGTATGACACTAATGTCCTCTGCCTTTTGTTAGACTGTGTAAAAAGCACAGGATGTAGAACAAAGCCAGCTAGTTACACTATTGTCCCTCGTTCAAAAGCGCTGTCTGACTTCTACTACCTTCTGTTTCTAATTTAGCTCATTGTATTGCCATGCATATGGAGCCTATTCTAATGCCTTCTGAAAATATCAGCTCATTATCTCCACGGCCCTTGCTCTAATTTCTCCGCAAGTTAATTTTGAAATGCCTTTATGGATCCTGACCTGAAACATCGACTTTCCTGTTCCTCTGTTGCTGCCTGACGTGCTGTGTTCCTCCAGCTCCACACTGTGTTGAAATTAAATTAATCAGCGTGATCCTAGCTTTTCACTTCTAAGCTTTGGGGTCAGGATGCGTCTCCCTACAACACCCTTCAATCTCAGGAGACTGTAGCAGAATTCATATCGTGTTGACGGTACCTGATTTGATGGGCCAAACTCTTATGGTGTGGCATTCTTTATTCTGTCGCAAGGATGCTTTCACAATCCTGAGAATGTTAAATGTCTTTTTGCTTCAGGGTCAGGAGTTAGAAGAGCAGCAAATTCTGAATCTCTTTCATCAGATGGTGGCCGCGATCTCTTACCTCCACAAACACAATGTGCTGCACCGAGATCTCAAGACAGCAAACCTCTTCCTTACCAAGAAAGGCGAAGTGAAGCTTGGTGATTTTGGGGTGGCCAAGGTGATGATGACAGGAAGTGAAGCACATACAATCTTGGGTGAGCTTTACTTCAAGCAACTGGCAGACAAGGAAAGGTGTAAACGTGTGCTTGAGTACAACAAGGTATAGGGTAGGATTTAGAGTGTGGCTAAGAGTTGGGCATTTGGCCTCAGGTAAAAGCAGAGATAACCAGGTATGGGTAGGAATACATTG
Source organism: Ginglymostoma cirratum (assembly GCA_024137785.1). NCBI lineage: Eukaryota > Metazoa > Chordata > Chondrichthyes > Orectolobiformes > Ginglymostomatidae > Ginglymostoma > Ginglymostoma cirratum. Next base: position 6,781,380 of record JAHRHZ010000047.1, on the reverse strand, counting down.
CAGATAGAGACAATATAGAAGGGGTGGGCAACGATGGCTGTAATTAGTTGTGATATGCGCGGAGATATTACAAAGAATGTTTTGCATAGTGGTATGTTTACATGTATGTTGAAGGCTGGCAATAACTCAAATGTTCTGCAGGGATGGGAATCTTGAAGGCATGCAGTATGTTGAGCTTTGCAGGGAGACGTAACCCTCAGTAACAGATAAGTGAATCGGTATAAATAAAGAAACGTTGGACTTTTAATTGTGATACTTTGGCAGTGTATTATGGTCCAAGGAAATAAAAAGCATGCCACACAGGAGAATGCTCAAACCAAATGTGAGTGACTATTGGTGGCATGTATGTAGAAGGTATTGCATTAATATGATTGTTTGTCAACACACTTCCAGGAGTGAACAACTCTCCCAGTTAATTAAATGTTAAAGACTCTGATGCCAGGGTGAGTCTATCTAATTGACACTCTATTCTGTGTAGGTACTCCCTTTTACATCTCCCCAGAGATATGTGAGGGGAAATGTTACAATGACAAATCAGATATCTGGTCACTCGGTTGTATTCTTTACGAGATGGCATGCCGTCAGCGCACATTTGAAGGTAAGAGATATGAGAAAATAATGACTCAGTTAAATAAAAAACAATAGCTGCCATATAGTAAAATAAACCACGGCTGTTACAGGATATGGCAGTTGTGTGGCACCGTGGCTTGTGTCCCTGCTTGTGAGCTAGAGGCTCTAGGTTTGATCCCCAATCAGGACTGGATAACCATGGAAGATCCATTCATAATGTGGTCGAGCAGATTGATTATCAATCCATAACAATTCCAATACATCCCTGTGGTAAATTTCTATGATCCCTACAAACCTTCCCTAGCTTAGGTGGGTTATAGGGAGATGGGTCTGGGTGGGATGCTCCGAGGGTTGGTGTGGATTTGTTGGGCCGAAGGGCCTGTTTCCACACTGTAGGGAGTCCATGATTCTATGAAAATATCCTGGCCGTCCATAAAACAATGAAAACACTGTTGGGCCCTGGAGAACGCGGAGGTAAAAATAGATATGTTAGTACCTGGATGCGCTCCTGGTCTATCCTTGCATTGAAACTCATTATAAGAATATCCCAAGAACGTGACAGAGGAACTCCATTAAGATCTGTACCAACAAAGAAACTGAGGAAAAGTCTATGATCCGAATTCATTAGGAGGGCACTGTTAATGTTATATTACAAGATTTTAAGTGTCAGAATGGTTTTTACTGTTAACATGATGATGAAGATGATAAGATAAAACATCTTGTTTTTTATACATCTTCACTCATTCTCAAGTAATTGGGGGACTTTTTTGTCAAAAAGTGTTTTTTGTTTGCAGTCTTGTAAAATATTCAGTATCTTGGCTAATAATCCCACCAAATGCGGGTTCACTGGTCAGTTATCTCAGGAATGAGGATATGAAAAGGGCACATCAGAGCCCATGGTCTTACTGTTTCTTTTTCTTTTACAGGAACTAATTTGCCAGCAGTGGTGAATAAAATCATGAAGGGACAATTTGCTCCAATCACTGATAAATACAGTGCTGAGTTTAAAGCCCTTGTGATGGACATGTTGCAAAAAGAGCCTCAGTAAGTTGCAAATGTATCTGATTTCCTGGTGATTAGCTGGAGAAAATTCCTCTGAAAGTGATAGCTTTCCTCCCCTGTGGCTGCTGATTTCAGCAATCATTTCATCAAGGCTGTTCGGAAGAGGAGGGAGACAGAAAGCAGGAAACTATAGGCCAGTTAGCCTATGATCTGTCATTGGGAAAACGCTGCAATCTATTATTAAGGAAATAGTAGAAGGACATTTGGAAAACCATAAAACAGTCAGGCAGTGTCAACATGGTTTTACAAAAAGGCAGTGTTTGATGACACCCACAACCACAAGTAGCTATATGTGTTCATTCACTCAGGAACCCACATGCACGCGATTCATAACACAGTGCGTCATCGTGTACAATTTATATCATCTGATGCTGTGATGCAAATGCAGTGCTGCACACGCACCGGGAAGCAGGCGCGATTTTGGAATGGGGTTCAGTGGAGGAGAGAGGGTACGCAGGACAGGGCAGGAGTCCCCTGGATTGAGGAGGGAAGAGGGTCCAGAAGCTGGGTGGGGGTTGGGGGCAGTTGACAAGAAAGGCCCAGGATCCAGGCTCCCAGCCCACCTTCTTTGATAGTCAGAGATTTTTTCCCAGGGCGGAAATGACTATTACGAGGGGGCATAATTCTAAGGTGATTGGAGGAAGATATCGGGGAGATGTCAGAGGTAGGTTCTTCACACAGAGAGTGGTGGGCGTGTGGAATGCGCTGCCAGCAGTGGTAGTGGAGTCAGATACTTTAGAGACTTTTAAATGACTGTTGGATAGACACATGGAGGATAGTAAAATGTAGGGTATGCAGGGTGGTTTGATCTTGGTAGGATAATAGGTCGGCACAATATCGTGGGCCAAAGGGCCTGTACTGTGCTGGACTGTTCTATGTTCTATGTTCTATGTTCTATGTTCTCCCACAATCCCACAGCCTTGCTTCCACCCACACACCCCTCTGGTTTTATCCCAGGTCCCAACCCAGGTATTGATCTACCACTCCCCCTCTTCCCCCACCTCAAGTTCCGATCACCCCCTGCCCGGTGGTCCCAATCTCCTGAGGTGCCAAACATCCCTCTTCCTAGGTCCTGATCTCTCCCTCCCCCTCCAGCCCTAATCTCTCCCTGTGCCCAGGTCCCAGTCTCCCCCACTTCCCTCTTCCCAAGTCCTGACCTCTATCCCTTCCGCTCTTCCCAGTTGCAATCACTCGCTGTCCTACAGCCCAATCTGTCCCTGCCACATGGTCCCAATCTCCCCAGGCCCTGATCTCCCCCAGCCCCCTCTTCCCAGGTCCTGATCTCTGCCTGCCTGGGCCACATCCACCTGAAACTGTTTGTATGTGCTTGCACAGTTTGAAGTGATGCATAATGCACATGTGCTGATGTCAGAAAACGCAGCCTTTACAAAATAAATACATTTGAGAAATGTATAAGCGTTCTTTGAGGATGTAGCAAATAAGATGGATGAAGAGTAACCAGTAAATGCAGCGTATTTGGATTTCCAAAAGGCATTCATTAAAGTACCGTGTAAAATATCATGACACAAGTGCTCACGGTGTCACAGGTGATGTATTAACATGAACAGAGGATTGGTTCACTAACAGGAAACAGAATTAAGATAAGTGTGTTAATTTCAGACAAACTGTAACTAATGAATTAGAGCTGAGGCCTTAACTATTTACAAAGTATCATAATGATTTAGTTGAATGGACCGGATATATTGTGGCCACATTTGTTAGTGGTGTGAAGACGAGAAGAAAAATACATTGTAAGGATACCATAAAGTATCTGCTAAGTGGTATAGATAGGGGGGTTGAGATGATGGTACAGTGATGATGGCACTGGGCTGGTAATCCAAAGGACCAATTTAATGCTCTAAAGTCTTGGATACAGATCCTACCAGGGAAACTGGTAGAATTTGAATTCAATTAACAGGTCTGCAAGGTAAAGCTAGTTTTAGTATAGCTATCACTTGTTGTAAAGACCCCTGGTTTATTAACGTCTTTTAAAGAGGAAATCCGCCATCCTTACCCGATCTGGTCTACATCGATTCCAAAGCCACAGTAATGTAGTTGACTCTAAATTTCCCTCAAAAGTGGCCCAGCAGGCCATTCAGTTTAAGGGTAGTTAAGGATACATAACACGTGATTCCCACATCTCATGAAATAATTCTTTTAAAACATCCATTAAGTGATTGGGGGAAAATTAGTCAATGGATCTAATTTGAGGTTGTCCACTTTAGTGCGAAGAATAGAAAAGCTGGTTATTATTTAACCAGAGAGAGACTGCAGAATGCTGAGGTATGGAGGAATCTCACCCATTCCAACATACAGGTACAGTGAGTACTTAGGAAGGTGTATGAATAGTCAGCCTTTAGTGTAGCGGGGGCTGGAGTATAAAATAAGGGAAGACTTGCTACAACAGTATGGGGGATCAGTGAGACCACAACTGGAATGCTGTATCCAGTTTAGGTCTCTTTATTTAAGGAACGTGGCACTGGAGGCAGTTGCGAGAAGGTTTACTCTTTGGAGAAAAAGGTTATTTTTTGAGGAATGTTTGAACTGATTGAGGCTATACTCACAGAGACATAGAGATATACAGTTCGGAAACAGACCCTTCAGTCCAACTCGTCCATGTCAACCAGATATCCTATATTAATCTAGTCGCATTTACCAGCATTTGGCCAATATCCCTGTAGACCTTTCATATTCATATCCCCGTCGAGATGCCTTTTAAATATTGTAATCACACCAGCCTCCACCACTTCGTCTGGCAGTTCATTCCATAAATGCATCACTTTCTGCGTGAAAAAGTTGCCCCTTAGATCCCTTTTATATTTTCCCCCCTCACCTTAAACCTATGCCCTCTAGTTTTGGAGTCCCCCACCCCAGGGAAATGACCTTGTCTATTTACCCTATCTATGCCCCTCATGATTTTACAAATCTCTATATGGTCACCCCTCAGCCTCCGATGCTCCAGGGAAAATAGCCCCAGCCTATTCAGCATCTCCCTAAAGCTCAAACCTCCAACTCTGGCAACATCCTCATAAATTTTTTCTGAACCTATTCTAGTTTCACAACATCCTTCCTATAGGAGGGAGACCAGAATTGCATGCAATACTCCAAAAGTGACTGAGCCAATGTCCTGTAAAGCCACAACATGAACTCCCAACTCCTATACTCAATGCACTGACCAATAAAGCATACCAAAAGCCACCTTCACTGTCCTGTTGACCTGGGACTCTGCTTTCGTAGAAGTATGAACCAGCACTCCAAGATTTCTTTGTTCAGCAACTATTCCCAGGACTTTACCATTAAGTGTATAAGTCCTGCCCTGATTTGTCTTTCCAAAATGCAGCACCTCACATTTATCTAAATTAAACTCCATCTGCAAACCCTCGCCCAATTAGCCCATCTGATGAAGATCCCATTGTACTCCAAGGTCACCTTCTTCGCTGTCCACTACACCTCCAATTTTGGTGTAATCTGCAAACTTACTAACCATATCTCCTGTGTTCACATCTGGATAATTTATATAAATGATAAAAAGCAGCAGACCCAGCACCGAGCCTTGTGGCACACCGCTGGTCCAGTCTGAAAAGCAACCCTCTATCGTCTACCTTTGAACTACTATCCAGATGGCTAGTTCTCTCAGTATTCCATGTGCTCTAACATTGCAACCAGTTTACCATGAGGAACCTTGTCGAACGCCTTACTGAAGTCCATATAGATCATATCCACAGCTCTGCCGTCATCATCCTCTTTGTTTCTTCTTGAAAACCTCAATCAAGTTAGTGAGACATGATTTTCCACTCACAAAGCCATGTTGACTACCCCTGATCAGTCCTTGCCTTTCCAAATACATGTAAATCCTGTCCCTTAGGATTCTCTCCAACAACGTGGAGATAGTAAGGACTGCAGTTCTTGGAAACTAGAGTCAATAAATGTGGAGCTGGAAAAGCATAGCAGGTCAGATAGCATCCGAGGAGCAGGAAAATCAATGTTTCATGCTGAAACCTTTTGTCAGGACCCTCTAACAACATGCCCACCACCAATGTCAGGCTCACCGGTCTATAGTTCACTGGCTTTTCCTTATTACCTTTCTTAAATAGTGCCACAACATGAACCAACATGAGAGGTGATCTTATTGAAATGCAGAAGATTCTGAGGGCATTTGGCAGGGTGGATGCTTAGAGAATGATTTCCCTTATGGGGGTAGAGGTTCTCTAGAACTAGGAGACACAGTCTGAAGAGATGGAACTTCCTATATGAGGCAAAATTAAGAGAAATTCTTCAAGGATCCCTAATCCCAATTCCTCTGCCTCCACTGCGTCTGGTCCCAAGATGGGGGCGTTCCACTCCCGAACATCCCAGATGTCCTCTTATTTCAAGGACTGCAACATCCCCCCTTTGATGGTCAAAAATGCTCTTGACCGCACCTCTTGCATTTCCCGCACCTCTGTCCTCACATCCCCTCCCCTCCACAAAAACAAAGGCAGAATCCCCCTTGTCCTCACATATCACCTCACTAACCTCCGTAAGCAACCCATCATTTTCTGCCACTTCAGCTACCTGCAATCCGACCCCACAACGAAAGAGATATTTCCCTCCCCACCCTTATCTGCCTTTCATAGGGACCGCGCTCTCCATGACTCCCTTGCCAGCTCCACACTCCCCACTAGCCCCACTAACCCCCGCACCTTTCCCTGAAACTGCAGGAAGTGCTACACCTGCCCCTACACCTCCCCCCTCACCTCCATTCAAGGCACCAAACAAACCTTCCACATCAGTCAGAGGTTCACCTGCACATCCACCAATGTGGTCTACTGCATCTGCTGCTCCCGGTGTGGCCTCCTCTACATTGGTGAGACCAAGCGGAGGCTCAGAGACCACTTTGTAGAGCATTTGCGCTTTATCCGCAATGAACAACAACACCTTCTGGTCGCGAACCATTTCAACTCCCCCTCCCACTCCCTGGGTGACATGTCCATCCTGGGCCTCCTCCAGTGTCACAATGATGCCACCCAGAAACTGGAGGAGCAGCACCTAATATTCCACCTCGGGAGCCTACAGCCCAATGGTCTATTTGTAGACTTTACCAGTTTCAAAATCTCCCCACCCCCGGCCACCCTCCCTCTCATCCCCGCCTCCTTGACCTGATATAACCTGTCCATCTTCTCTCCCACCTCACTGATCAATCCCCACTACTGCCTACCTGCACTCACCTATCACCATCCCACCCACCTCCCCCAGCCCCACCCCTCCTCTCTCTATTTCAGAGCTCCCTTCCCCCTCTCCATTTCTGAAGAAGGGTCCCGACCTGAAACATCAGCTTTCCTGCTCCTCTGATGCTGCCTGGTGATGCTGTGTTCCTCCAACTTCACACAGTGTTATCTCCACTTCAAGGATTGTTACTTTTTGGAATTCTGTACCCCAAAGAGAGTGGAAGTTGAGTCATTGAATATATTTTGAATTGAGTTAGACAGACTTGTGCTTAACAAGGGAACTAAAGATTATGGGGGCAACCAGGAAGTGAAGTTGAGGCCATAATCAAATCAGCTGTGATCTAATTGAATGACAGAGCAGTTGTGAGGAATCCAATGATCTGGTACTGCTTCTATTCCTTTTGTTCTTATGATGATAGATCCTGCAAGCATTGTCAACTGTTGACAAACATCACATGTAATGTTCTCCTGTGACTTTGTATCTCACCCATGTTGTATTGCACCATGGATCTAACAGAGGTATCAGGAAAGTCAGTGATATCAAGGAATCTTGTACTGATGTTAGATTTCCTACATACCTTGTGTACAATAACTAATTGTGAGATGGCCATATGGAATCTGCATCATTGATTTACCTCCACACACACACACCCCAGCATGCTTCAGGGTGTTGACATGGTTGGTAAACAGTTTCACTACAAAGTATTTGTGCAGAGATTTGTTAGCTGAAGTGGTAATGGTCTTCATCTCTTCCATTGGTGTATACGGAACTAATAATGTCATGATCAGTTTACTTATTACTTAAAATCATTCTATAACTGTTGTGAGAAAGGTCAGCTGGTTTGTCTCTCTCTGTTGTGTGTGGTATACATTTTGGGCTCTTTCTGTTCTGAATTCAGCAACTTCATGACCTCAATGGGCAACCAGTTTAACAAAGCACAAGATTGAGAGTTGGCTTCCTTCCAAGGAATGTTGAATCATGGAATCCCTACAGTGCAGGGAGAGGCCATTGAGTCTGCACCGATCCTCCAAATAGTATACCACCCAGATCCGCCTCCCTGACCCTATCCCCATAACTCCACATTTACCATGATTAATCCCCCTACCCTACATATCCCAGAACTCTCTGGGCAATTTAGCACAGCCAATTCGCCTAGCCTGCACATTTTTGAACTGTGGGAGGAAACCAGAGCACCCGGAGGAAACCCACGCAGATATAGGGAGATTGCGCAAACAGCCATCCAAGGGTGGAATCGAACCCAGGTCCCTGGTGCTGTGAGGCAGCAGTGCTAACCACTGAGCCACCATGCTGCTCAAACTTTGTCTCCAATTATTTATTTTACTGTCACTCTGCTACATGGTATCCTTTCTCCTTCTCTCCTCCTGTCTAGCTGTCTTCCAGGGTTATTGTGGGCGAGATCTCCACTGAGACTAAGCTTGTGCCTTTCATTTGGGGTAGGTATCGGCCTTCTGCTCATGAGCTGTTGCATCTTCGCCTCCCTGAAGTGATGGCAAAGTACAAAGAAACTCTGGAGTATGAGGAAGAACCAGAGACAGGCTTTCAACACAAGCTGAGTCAAAAGCGAAATAGTCACACAACTCTTTATTATTTATACATGCCTGATCTGGAACTTCGCCCCATTGAAGGACTGCCTACAAAGATTAAAATTAGACAGGTAAGTGTAATTAAAACATTCCTAATGATTTTATTTTTTATTATTAAAACAAACTTACTTTAACACCGGGCTTAAGCGTCTCGACTTTCTACCTCTCTCCTGGTGATGCTTCAGTGGACCTGATTGATCAGTGACTTAGCACAGAGACTGACAGTCTGCTTCCCTCAATGAAGCTGACACCCCAGAATAGTTCAGGAGGCTAGAAACCCCATCTTATAGAATGGACCTGAACTAAGGGCTAATGGAAAGTTTACAGTTTAGTACATCCCTTCTGTGAATTAAATATGTTACACCACCGTAGTAGAAAGATTTACAATGGAGACTTGGAGTTACCTCTTTGGGATCAACCCCAAAATTAAACCCAAAATAATGCCGAATATGGCATCCTTTTAGCCAGTATCAGGTTACATCCATGTATCTATATTTCATTATAATACATCCAAACTTCAATTAGACATCAATGAATATAAGCCGATCATAATCAGGGTAAACTGTCAGGGAAGTGAATATCACCACTGTACATTTTTTCATAAAGTATGGTAACTTGCGTTTTAACTTGCTTTTAAATTAGCAGGCACAACATGTTTAGAAACATGCAATCAGGCAGCTTTATCATTTTTAATGTCACCTCTACTTAAAGACACAGGTCACTGTGAGGATAAATTACACGTAACAATCACAAAAAGAAATTGAAGAGATTACCAGTCGATAGTGAGATGGTCCTCGTTGTCAGTGCTGATTTGGTTGCCTCACACTAAGGCTGATCTAATGAAGGAGTCTCAGTAGTTAGTTGACTGGCAACCACATTAAAGTATCTGATCCACAAAAGGGGGAAAGGAAGCTAAGGAAAAAGCGACTTCAGAGAACTCATGCTTCAAACTTGTGTGGCCAGATCCCTGATGACTTCATAATGAATAATAACATTTGAACTTATTTAATGCCTTCTTGCATTGACACATCTCAAAGCAGTTTTTATAATAATTCCTTTGAAATTTAGAGATCAGTGTCACATTGACAAATGTGTACCAATTCTGTGCACTGCAATGACCCCCAAACAGATATCAGATGAATGGCTACCTGATTTTTTTCCTGATGATATTGAATGTCTGACCCATCAAATAATGCAAGAGAATTTTTAACGAGCAGTATAGGAAGCCTGGAGTCTGGTTAGCTCAACTGGCAAGATGGTTATCACAGGGTTCAGAGTAATGTCAATATGGTGAGATTCCATCTCAGTTCTAGTTGAGGTCAGCTTAAGGCCTGCCTGCTCCTCACCCTCCCTGATGGTAAAATCATGGCATGAAGCTGTGCTTCAGTGACCCTCGAACTACTGAGGATGCTAATGAGAGGAGAGAAGATGATATTTCGTTTCACCAAGCAGACACATATATCTATAATGAGGGACCTCGGTTCAATTCCAGCCTTGGGCGACTGTGTGGAGCTTTCATACCCTTCCCGTGTCTGCTTGGGTTTCCTCCGGGTGCTCCAGTTTCCTCCCACAGTCCAAAGATATGCAGGTTAGGTGGATGCTAAATAAGGGGTTATTCGGATAGGGTCGGGGGCTGGGTATGGGTGGGAAGCTCTTCGGAGGAGCAATTACGTATTTGGTGGGCCAAATAGCCTCAATCTGCGCTGAAGGGATTCTATGAGATATGGCAGAATGTTGTGATAATGCAGGATCTAGGTATCCTTGTACATGGAATACAGAACGTTAGGGTGCAGTTACAGCAAGTAATTATAAATACAAATGGATTGTCAACTTTATTGCAGGAGGGATGGAACATAAAAGAAGTCCCATTACAACTATATAGGACATTGGTACCTCGAGTAGTCCGCACTGCTTGGATCTCCATATTTAAGGAGGAATGTAATTACAATGGAGGCAGTTCAGAGAAGGTTCATTTAGATTGATTATTGGGATGAAGGCGATGCCTTGTTAAGAAAGTTCAAGCAGGCTGGACATGGGCTGAAATTTGATCTTATCAAAACATGTAGGATTCTGATGGAGCTTGATAGGCTAGATGTTGAAAGAATGTTTCCCATCGGAGGGAGTCCAGAATTTGGGGATCCAGTTTCAAAACAATGGGTCAGCCATTCAAGACAGAGATGAAGCGGATTTTTTTTCTCAGAGAGTTGTGGATCTGTGAAATTACTTACCACAGAAAGCTGTCAAGAATGGGTCATTAAGTATATTCAAAGGCCAGGTGGGTTTTTAATCAGTAACTGAATCAAGAGTCATTGGGAATAAGGCAGGAAAGGGTAGTTGAGGATTTATCATGATCAGTCATGATGTCATTGAATGCTGGAGCAGCGTTGATGGGCTGAATAGCCTACTTCTGCTCCTACACCTTATTTATTGCCTTAGCAGGCTGGTGTCTTACCTGATCCTCCTTCCTCACCATCCCAACTGGAATTCTGGGCCATGCTGCTCCACTGCTGATGGAGAACCTCACCACAGTGTCGTTCTTTCTTTTTATTCACTTGTGGGATGCGAATATCGCTGGCTGACCAGCATTTTATTGCCTGCCCCAGGCTGCCCTTGAGAAAGTGGTCTGTGATTCACCTCGCTACAGGAAAGCCTATCACTATGAAGCGTACACGACAGGTCAATACAGTGTGGGGCACTTGTCACTTCAATGGGATGGGGTGACAAGCACCCCTGGATCAAAGACGCTCAGTGCTGATTATGGGAATGGACATTAGGAAGGCGGTACCCTGCCAGGGAGCCACACCCTTGCAATTTCTTCTGTCCTAGTATTCCCCTCGCCTTGCAACCCCCATCTTGCAAAACCACCCCTTCCTCCCAGAGCACTACGCTCACACATTACTTTCCCATGGCCTGGACCCTCCACAATTTCTGGGACACCAGAGCCTGTCTTTCCTACAGGAGTGTGGTGTCTTCTCTCGAACAGCTGAGCACAAGGTGGGGTAGGGTGGGTTTGCAGTGAATGGTCAGCAGCTCTTGCCGAGCAGGAATTCTACCGTGTGGTTTTCAATCTTAGGAGGTGATACCTGACTTGCACACGGTTGTCTGGGCTTTCCTGTAAAGAAGCAGCCCTGGTCTGTCACTGGCAGGTGAGACCCTTGACACAGTAATACAACCCTGTCCAAAGAATAGACGGGGGGCACTGTGACTCAGTGGTTAGCACCGCTGCCTCACAGTGCAAGGGAGCCAGGTTCGATTCCAGCCTCCGAAGACTGTCTGTGTGTGCAGTTTGCATAATCCTCCCGTGTCCACCAGGTGCTACAGTTTCCTCCCACAATCCAACAATGTGCAGTTTGGTTGGATTGGCCATGCTAAATTATCCCATAGGGATATGCAGGCTAGGTGGATTAGCTACGGGAACTGTGGTGTCACGGGGATAGAGTGAGGAGATGCATCCGGGTGGGATGCTGTGCGGAGGGTCAGTCCAGACTCAATGCAGCGAAAGGCCTCTTTCCACACTGTCGGGATTCTGTGATTCTGTTTCTCCCAAACTGCCTTCCACCATCAACCCAACAGGGGGAGCTCCACCTCAGGAGGAGCACTTCATCCCTGAATTTTCCAAGAGGTTCAATTCACTCCTTTCAACAGCAGAGGGAGCCTGAACCCAGGAATAACACCTCCTTCCACACATCAGTATGCACTATCTGTATTTAATATATTTACCGCTGATGCAAACCTATTATTGTCTATGACTTTCATAAATTATTTTGTTGGTGTACTTAGCTTGAATGTCATAAATAATATATATGTAAAATGGGACTTTATGCCCTTTTCTTTCCATCTCTCTCTGTCTTTCTTGTTCGTGGAATGATTGAAAGTTGATTACCTCAAGATGTGGTGCATTGCTTTGAACCTAGAGCAGTTAGGGAAAACCTCCAGAGAAGAATTACTCAGAATTGAGCGGTAAATAATACAGGAGAGTCCATGGCAGCAAGGAGAGATCCAGGACTGAAGTTGCCAATTTGTGCTGGATCTATTGTCGAAGGCTTCATTTCAGGTCCTGTTGGTTTTAGCTTCTCTACCCGCTCAAAAAGCTTTTTCCTCCCTAAACCTAATATATTTCGAACTAATAAATGAAAGAGTCTAAAGAAAATGAAAGACAACTTAAAGAAATCCAAGCACTTTTTAAAGCCGCAATGAATTCTCTGCCAGGTCGGAATTTTCTCCAAAGTTGCTCACGTCATTTAATGTTTTTCCTGGAGTTTCCCAGGCAATTCTGGAGGCTTGGCTACCAGATATCAGTGTCATGTCAGTTGTCGTGATGGCATACTGACTCAAAACCAAAATCTGAAAAATGTGCCCCACACCCCCACACAATTAATAGAATTTTGAATACAGACTTGCTCCATCAAATCCCTAGCTCTGCCAGATGCACTTGAAAAATTGGTCACCTCAGAAAAGATAACTGACCACCACTAGAATAAACCAACAACCGTGTGAAATTCCAGAAAGTGATTGCACTGGAAGATTCCATTCTCAAAAATAAATGCCCTGACCATTATGTTGGAGAAGAGACAGACTGTGAGCTCGTTCCCAAATTTTTTCCTATTCATTCACGGGATGAGGGTGTCATTTATTGCCCTTCCCAGAGGGCAGTTAAGAGTCAACCATTCGTAAACTCTTGGAAAAATCAGGGATGAAGTGCTCCTCCTGAGACCGGGCTCACCCTGTTGGGATGATGGTGGAAGGCAGTTTGGGAGAAACAGAATCACAGAATCCCTACAGTGTGGAAAGAGGCCTTTCGCTGCATTGAGTCTGGACTGACCCTCCGAACAGCATCCCACCCGGATGCATCTCCTCACCCTATCTCCATGACACCTTATTTCCCATAGCTAATCCACCTAGCCTGCACATCCCTATGGGATAATTTCGCACGGCCGATCCAACCAAACTCGGTGTGGGTCTGGAGTCACATATAGGTCAGACTAGGTAAGGATGGCAGTTTCCTTCCTTAAAGGACATTAATGAACCATATAGATTTTTTTCAATAACCGACAATGGATCCTTGACCATCATTAGAGTCTTACTTCCAGATTATTATTGAATTTCAATTCCACCATCTGCCTTGGCAAGATTCAAACTTGAGTCACCGTAACATCACCTGGGTCTCTAGATTAATAGTCCAGCGATAATACCACTAGGCCATCACGTCGCCCTACAAATCCCTATAGTCGTCCCACCGTCACTTAAGTAGCAGCTAGTTTCATGTGTCCACTACACCACCCACAGTCTTCATGTACGTATTAGTGCCAACCTCTGGCCTGCCTGAAATGATTCCTGCTTCTTCAGCAGAAGATAAAATGTTCTCATCACAGCCCATTACCAATAAATTTTAGTCTGACCACTAACACCATCAGTAGCAGCAATGATCCATTTATAAAATGCACTGCAGCAAATCACCAAGGCTCTTTCAGTCTTTCAAATCCACAAGCTCTGCCCTCCAGAGGGAAAAGGGCAGCATATACTTGGAAGGGCCATCACCTACAATTTCCCCTCCAAGCCACGTACCATCCTGATGTGAAACTGTATCACTGTTCCATTGCCATCGTTGCATCAATGCCCTGGAATTCCCTACAAAGCTGCATGTGCACTCCACATCTCAACGGCTGCAGCCATTCAAGAAGACAGCTCACCACCGACTACTTCAGGGCAGTCAGGGATGGGCATTAAGTGCTGGCCAAGCCACTGGTGCCCACAGTCCACCTACAAGTAAAAGAAAACTGCGGTAAACAATGGTGGTGTAATCAGTGTATCTTTATTGGAACAAAATCGCAAGGTGGTGGAAAAGATTCGAAGCAATGAATTTTGAAAGTGTAAACAACTTCAGGAACTTGGTAGATGTGAATTTGACCAGTCCACTAAAGATAGACAAGAATTTTAGGACTTTAAAGAGATGTCAAGAGCAACTGGAGCAAGACATCAAACAGAAATGTGTAACTGTTCTGAGGTGAAATTGACCATAACAGCACTTGGTGTTATCCAAGATAAAAGCCATTTTGTACTTGACCTGGGAATTCTTTGATGTTAACATGGCCACAAAAACAAGTACATTTCCTTTTCCAACACTGATAGCTCAACTCTTAATGCAGTGAGCTCCTTTTGAGGGCTGTCAAAATGAAAGATGAGCCCATCACATAGTGGGGAGGGAGTTGCCTTTTGACTCAGATTATGGGACCATAGGAGTTATTAGTGCCTTGTTGGGTTCTTCTGGCACATTGCATGTTCAAAGTTTGAAGCTGTGGCTGCAGACATTTCTTCATTTCATTTGGTTGTTATTATACACAACAAAATTGATTTTTGTGGTCCATCTAAGTGTTTTGTCAGGATCTACACATGGTTCTGACGAGAAAAGAATGATAAGGGGTGCAGCAAGTTAAAGAGAAGGTTCACCACCACCTACGTTCCCTCTGGCCTTCCCAGTCACTGCACAGACCCCCAATGATCCATGTGCCACTGTAACCAGAGAAGCTGGGAGTGAAGGTGTTGACATGGCCCTCGATGCACATGGACCCTCAGAATGGCTGCACAGCCAGAGGGAACATTAGCCATGCCCTCTTTAGCATGCCACTAGGCTGAGGCAGTGGAACTGGCCTTGCCAGCACTAGCATTTACCAAGAGCAAAAAAGGCGACAAACTCTCTGCTGTTGTCACTCAGAACAAAGGGCGGCATGATGGATCAGTGGTTAGCACTGCTGCCTCACAGCATGAGGGAACTGGGTTCAATTCCAGTTTTGGGCAACTGTCTGTGTGGAGTTTGTACATTCTCCCTGTGTCAGCGT
Source organism: Ginglymostoma cirratum (assembly GCA_024137785.1). Classification (NCBI taxonomy): domain Eukaryota; kingdom Metazoa; phylum Chordata; class Chondrichthyes; order Orectolobiformes; family Ginglymostomatidae; genus Ginglymostoma; species Ginglymostoma cirratum. Next base: position 6,766,100 of record JAHRHZ010000047.1, on the reverse strand, counting down.
GGGTTTCCCCCGGGTGCTTCGGTTTCCTCCCACAGTCCAAAGATGTGCAGGGTAGTTGGATTGGCCATGCTAAATTGCCCGTAATGTCGAGGGGTGTGCAGGTTGGGAGGTTTAGGCATGGGAACTGCAGGGTTATGGGGACCCGGGTAGAATGCTCTTTGGAGGGTTGGTGTGGACTCAGATGGCCTCTTTCCCCTCTGTGCTAGGGATGTACACTCTAGGTGGATTGGCCATGCTAAACTGCCCCATAGAGTCTCAGGAATGTGCATTTAATTGTGGTAAATGCAGGGTTACAGGGATACTTCTCAGAGGATTGCTGCAGGACTAGATGGGCTGAATGGCCCCTTCTGCATTCATGGCATAAATTAGGAGCAAGATTTGGCACATTTGGCACATCATGCCTCTCCACCATTCAATAAGATCATGGCTGATCTGATGTGTCCTCAACTCCATATTCCTGCCCACAGCCCCTTTGACTGTTCTGGTAGTCAAGAATCTATCTTGCACTGCCTTAAAAATATTCAATGATGCTGCCTCCTCTGCTCTCTGCAGAAAGGAGTTCCAAAGTTGCTCGACCCTCTGAAAGAAAATGTTTCTCTTTGTTGCCATCTCAAATGGAAGACCCTTTACTTTCAAACTGTGTCCCCTCATGCTAGCCTGCAGTACACAGGGGTATGCTTTCAGCGCCTGTTCCATTAACTTTTGTGATCCAATGGCGGGACAGGGCTGTCATGTGAAGTAAATCAGTCAATGTCATCCTGACATGTTGCGTCTCCCAGGTGCCGCGCACTGAACAACCTTGTCTCACTATGGCAAGTGAAAGCTAGTTTTGAACTGGGCAACGTTGCCCACTGCAGGAAGATGGAGAGGGAATGACATTGTGAACTCTCCAAATCCCCACTCTGGCCCCTATGAAAGTGAGTGAGTTCAGCTCAGATCTAACTCACATTGTTTGACTAAATAAAATGATTGAGAGGCAGGAACCGCCCCGGAGTTGAAATGTGAGTTCCTTTTTGGTTGGAAGCTTTGCACTTGGGCAGTTGATCAGCCTTTGGGCTAACGATATGCTTCGGAAAATGCATGTCCATTTTTCTGTTTATCTTGCTTTATTATTGTTCACCTTTCACCCTCATCTCACAAAAATGTCAATCACAGAAGATTTTGGTCGGGAAAAGCAAAGGGCAGAAGGTCAGAGAGTTAAAGACATCAGTTCCAGTAATGCAAAGATCACATCCTCAAACTGAGAGATGGAATGTAATATTCACACTTTTGCCCCATTACCTTTAAAGACAGGCTTGTGGGAATGAAAATTTTTATAACAGAAAACAATGGAAGAAATTTTGAACTTAATCTTTTTTGTTTACATTGGTACCCATCATATTTCAGCTTAGAAATTGCTTTCTGTTGAAATTAGTGGATGCATGATTGGTTTGGTGTATGGCTTTCTTCAGTCTGCAATTATATTGCTCGCGGAAACCCATTTGTTTTAGAAATTCTTGTTTGCAAGTGCGGTTTTGAATAAGGAGAGGTAATGACATTGGAGCTAGTCTCCTTAATAACAACTGGCAGGCTTGGTGTTTGCCCAAGTCTTCCCAAACTGTTTGTCCATCTGGTTCTCGTCTGTACTCACATTCACAGCCACATAACGGAGTGTGTCACTGCATCATTGTAAAATGACAAATTACACTGTAACAGCTGGAGATGGGGATGGAAAAGCTGCAACACAGAAGGAGGCTATTTGGCTTTCTGTACGAGAAGCTCAGCTAGTCCCGATCCCCTGCCCTTTATCCACGATCTTGAATTTTTCTTCTCTCTTCAGATAATTATCAGTTCCATGTTGAAAGCCACAATTGATCCTGCCTGCACTACACTCTCAGATGGTGCATTCCAAAACCTAACCACTCACTGACGAAAATAGTTCTTCCTCAAGTTGCCCATGGTTCTTCAGCCATTTACCTTAAATCAGTGTCCCTGGTTCTCCAATCTTCCACCAATGGGAGCAGTTTCTCCCTATTGACTCTGTGAATTTGACTGCATCAAATCTCCTGTCAACCTCCACTGAGGGGAATGGTCCCCAATACTAGTCTATCCTCATAACTAAAGTTCCTCAACCTGGAACCATGTTTGTAAATATTTCCTGCAATGTGAGAGTGCAGCGAAAATTAGTGAACCACAGAATCACAGAGATCTACAGCACAGGAAAAGGCAATTCGGCTATTGTGTCCGCATGGGTCGAAAACAACCACCACACTATTCTGATCCCATTTTCCAGCACTCGACACATTGCTGTCCCTTGCACATTAATGAGATGTTGGAGGTGTTCTGAGCGTTGGTGTCATAGATGAGGCCACATCTATTGCCCATGCACCCCCTCAGGTTCCGCAAGATGGTAGTGGTGGTTCTTAGCAGTTGTCTGAGTCATTTTTACAACAGGTTGATTACTGGGGTCACTTCAGAGGGAAGAGAAAGCCAACAATGTGTAGCATGCGAGTGGAGGCTCAGACTGCGAAAGGTGACAGATTCCATTCTTAAAAGTACATTGGTGAACCAGATGGGTTTTAATGACAGCTTTTCACAATCATTCTTTCCAGATGTTAGTGCAGATGTCACTTGTTATCTTCAGTTCAGTTCCTCAACTTGAACTCATGACTACAAGTTACCAATCTAGTTCCATTAACTGTAACTGTACATTTCAAAGTGTCACTTTTTAAAGCTACACATCATGACAAGGGATTTATTCATTTTTCATAGAATCTTCCCTACAGTGTGGGAACAGGTCCTTCGGCCCAACAAGTCCATGCCAACCCTTGGAGCATCCCACCCAGACCCATCGTCCTATAACCCACCTAATCTACAGACCCCTGAACACTACAGGCAATTTAGCATGGCCAATCCACCTAGCCTGCACATCTTTGGACTGTGGGAGGAAACCCACGCTGACACAGGGAGAATGTGCAAACTCCACACAGACAGCCACCCGAGGGTGGAATTAAACCTGGGTCCCTGGCACTGTGAGGCAGCAGTGCCAACCACTGAGCCATTGTGCCCCCCTTGAGATCTCTTGAGATCTCTTGCAACGCACTTCCTGAGAAGGGATAGGAGTCGGTGTGCATGGGAGGTTAAAGCATTGAAACAGATCAATGTTTCGGTGAGCTGGGGATCTACTAAGCTTTGCTTTTTAGAGGAGATAGTATCATAGTAATGTCACTGCACTAGAAATTCAGAGAGCCAGGCTATTGCCGTGGGGATGTGGGCACAAATTCCACTAGAACAGCTCATAGAATTTAAATTCAACGCACAAATCTGGAATATAGATTTGGTCTTGGCATTGGTGACTAGGACAAGGGGTCATAGCTTAAAAATGAGAGAGTGCTCATTTAAAACAGAGATGGCGAATGTTTTTCTTTATCTCAGAGGGTTATGAGTCATTGGAATTCCCTTCCTCAAAGGGATGGTGGATGCAGGGTCTTTAAATATTTTGAAGGCAGAGGTGGATAGATTCTGGATTCCCAAGAGGGTGAAAGATTATCGGGGATATGCAGGAATGTAGAGTTGCGGTTAAAATGAGATCAGCCCTGACATTATTGAATGGTGGAGCAGGGCATGAAGGGCTGAATGGCCTATTCTTGTTCCATGTTTGTGTACCCATTTGACAACTATCATCAATTGTTTTCAAACTCCAACCTGTTCAACGATGTCCTTTAGGGAGGGCAATCTGCCACTGTAGCCTACAAGTGACTCCAGACCCATGACCATGTGGTTGACTCTGAATTGCCCTCTGAAATGGCCCAGCAAGCCGCTCACTTCAAGGGCAATTAGAAATGGGCTAGCCTTGACAGTAACACTCACATCCCAAGAAAGAACAAAGGGTAAATCTTTATTTTATGAATGTCTGGTATTATGCAGGCTACCATTTGGGATGAACAAGTCTGCAACAGCAAAGGCATTTGTGTGCATTTTCAACCATGGATTCAGCTCTGTTGCTGATCACCTGATCAGATTTTAACCCCAATCCTACATTCCTGAATATCCCCTAATTTTCCGGGCTTACAGCAACCCACCAGGTTGAACAAGGTGAGAGGACAGTGGGGACTGACGAATGAGCAAAGGATAGACTGAAAAAAGCTTTTGTAAGTTTTATAAGCTTTTATAAGTTGTTACTTTGCCTCCGTGAAAGGCATTTGTTCATTTCAGAGTGCTTTGGATCCAATTTCCAAAGCTTTACTGAAAAGTGGAGTTTTTTTTAATCTTTATCCTGTCTGGTCAGCAGCCTGGGAGCTGGGTTGTGGCCTTACCTTGGCCCTCTGATGAGGGAGGAAAGGAGGAGCACCCAGCAACACTGGCAGGAATGAGGGTGGGCTTCTCCTCACCCGGCTGCCTCTCTACAGGGTAGGAAGGATGAACATGGAGGAGGCAGATAACCCCACACAAGGGATACAGGCAGAGGACCTGCTTGCTGGATGGACCTGAGTTTGAGCACCTCGAGAGGTTTCGAGGTTCTCAGCAAGTCATTGCTGACATTTGCAGCCTCCTAGAAGATGGGGCACATGAGTCACTCATCAAGCTCACAACCATCTAAAATGTCTTCACCCACAGCTCCCCGCAAGGTGATATCTGCAGAGTGTCGGCGTGTTGCCTGCCATTGACTATCCCAAGTGATGGACATCAAGGTTGGCTGCTGGTGAATCCAGCCAGAAAGAGTCCTTGGATTTACCTCTGTGACTGGTTTCTCACTGCTACAGAGCAATTCATGGCAATGGTGGCTCTGGAAACCAGTCGTCCTGTATTTTAGGATCATCCTGCCATTTGATATATTGTCCCATATCCTATATTATGTTATTTTCAGAAGATGCCACTTGTCCCAACATTTTACAGAATTTCTTGGGGAGGGATCCAGGAAACTGTCAGGAGTCTTCTCTTACGGCTCTCTTTGTTTCATGTGCACTCACATCTCCTACCCGCACCCTGTCGCATGCCCCAATCCCCAGACTCTCACCTCCCGAACTCCCACACTCTCACCTCCTCCACCCTACACTCCACCTTTCTCAACCTTCCCCAACATCTCACCAGCACCTCCCCCACCCCCTCACTTCCACCAGCACCTCCCGCACCCCCACACTCCTACAAGCACCTGCCCCACCCCCACACTCCCACCAGCACCTCTCCTACCTTCGTAGTCCCAGTACACATGAGCACAAGGGTAATTATTAACCAAGAAATGCTGTAGATGTGAGTTCAGTTTGCTGAACAGATTTACAGATGCCATTGGGAATACATCAGCAAAGAGGTTTAGGATGAAACTGGCATGCTGTGCCTTGAACTACATACAGCAGTAGAGAGGAGGGAAGCACCGATGAGGGTCACTCTGCATCTTTGGAAGAGGAGGAGGGAGAAGAGAAGAGGCGATAAGTGGAAGTATCGATGTGGTCCGAATGCCTGCAACTGTTCCCGTAGCTGCCAGGGATACCCACGATGGGGTCAATTTGGGTACACTTCACCTAATCTGTGGCAGTGCAGCCATTTGGCATTTAATGTGTGTACCAACCAACCCCTACCCAGACTTGAGCACCATGCAGCCATAACACCAGGTCCAATGATGCATCACAAAGCATGGATTAGCCTTTCTTGGTGAGGCTCCATCACTCCAGTAGTAGTGGTTCTCTTGCCTGTTGTACAATATTTCCATTCTGAAAGGGTCCCTTTAAATACAATACTTCAACAATCAAAAGTTGGTCAGAGTCATGTCCGCCCACTCTAATTGGTCAAGCAACCCAAAATTAGAACGATTTTGCCGTGGTGCAAGTGAGACACCTGTAAAATTCTGCTTATCCGACCTCTGGTTCCTAACATGTTGCTGGCCCCTCTCACTTCGAATGGACCCCAACTTGAACATTTTCCCACAGGTGTGGTGCCTTTACTAAAGCTAACAGTGAATGGGCTGCTATCTTCTGCCATGGGCTTCTCATTCCTAGGATTTCTTATCTCTGCGGCTCCTCGTCTTCCACTATTATGCAGAACGCACTGGGTTGCAAAGTCCATCTGAAATAAAAACAGAGGCTGCTGGAGAAATTCAGCAGGGCTGGCATGGTCTGAAGAGAGATAAACAGAGTTAATGTATCGAGTTCAATATGATTCTTCTTCAGAATGTCCGCTCCATCTGAATCCAAAACTGCTCAGGTACATTGAGGCTCACAACACTTCGAGGCAGTCAGTATAACTTCAGTGACTCCATTTCAAAATGAATGCCTTTAGTGGTATAACCCTTTGGTGGCCGGAAGGTGCCCTGAGGTTGTGAAAGGTGCTGCATAAATGAAAGACTATTATCTGAAGACCAAGGATCCTCCCTTAGCCAACACTCTACAATAGAACAATTTGGTCATTCGTTTGTGGAATCTTGCTATGTGCTTTTTTTCAGATTGTGAAGAAAATTTCTGATAAACCTCAAATCTCAGATGATTTAAGTCCATGCCATGCGTAAATTTTTGATGCAAATTTATGCCTGTGCATTCTTAGCCTAAGTGCAGGGAACTTACATTTTGCATCATTGGTGAAGTTAAGTGAGAGTGGAAGAGGCTTCCAGAAGAAGTATCTTGGAAGCAAAAGATATTCACAAGACTCGAAATATCTCAGCATACACCTGGTGTATGTCAATAACATGCTAATTTCCTCCGGTAGAAAGATGCAATTCTTGACCTGTGCCATTATAACTGTCCCCTTTTGAACCTGTTTCTTCGTGAAAGTGCAGGCCGATTAAATTATCATGGGAGGGGAGTGGAAGAACGATAAAGAATGTTGATTTTTTTTTACATGAAAATCTCTCTATTGCGAGTGGTTATTTCAAAACACAGGCATGAGCAATTGGACGCAGCTTCCATTAAAAGCTGCTGCCATCCTTCGGAAATTAATCTTATTTCACTTTAGTAAGCAGAGCAGTAATTGTGTCTTCTTCCAGATAAATAGTCATATTAAAAGAGCAATAAACTATTGAAATTATTCCTTGTTTGAAAGGCTGTACATTTGATAAGTGAAATATATGGGTAATAATGTCACCAATTATCTTGTCCAATACAAATTCCTTTTTCATATTGACCAGCCAGTGGTCGTGCTGTTTTAATGGACAGTACTTAATAAAATGACATCTGATGTGAGATTTATCAGAATTTGGTATTTTGTCAAATTTATGATATATAATTATCCCTCTGAGAGTTTTCTTCATTTAATATCATGTAATCTCTTTTAAAACCAACTACACCAGTCTCTTAAAACCGTGAGTAATCAAACTGACGTATTATTATGATAAAATATTGGGTTTATCTTGTTGGTTAAATTTGCAGAGAGCATGCCAGACTTTTCTTTAGTCCCCGTTTCTCATTTCCTGGATTATTATGAAAAAAAATCCTGATCATATGACTAGGTGTATTCCAGCCTTATTTCAGTACTCAGGCACCATTGAAGTTCTCTGGGGATGCTGTTGCTTAAAATATTCTTTTTTAGATGAGAAATTAAACTTGTTTCGGTGGATGTTCATCTGGGCCAGAAAGGAGCAGATGGCACAGTGGCTCAGTGGTTAGCACTGGTGCCTCACATACCTAGGGACCTGGGTTCAATTCTAGCCTCAGGTGACTGTATGTGTGGAGTTTGCACATTCTCCCCATGTCTGCATGGGTTGCCTCTGGGTGCTCCGGTTTCCTCCCACAGTCCAAAGATGTGCAGTCTAGGTGGATTGGCCATGCTATAGTGCCCAGGCATGTTTTGGTTAGGTGTGTCAGACATGGGAAAATACAGGGGTAAGGGAATGATGCTGGGTGAGATCCTCTTCAGAGGGGCAGTGTTGACTTGTTTGGCCAAATGGTCTTTTTCCACACTGTAGGGATTCTATGAAAAGATCCCAAGGTATTCCTTTGAAGAAGTGCAGCTGAATTCTTCCTGGTGTCTGAGTTAATGTTTATCCCCTCAACTAATAACACATAAGATAAACTAACATAATCTAGTCATTAGCGTATTTCTAATTGGGAGAGCTTGCCAGGCAGAAATTGACAGACACTTCTCTACATAACTTAGGTAGGAGGTGCCCTGAGGTTGTGAAAGGTGTTGCATAAATGAAAGACTATCATCTGAAGAGCAAGGATGCTCCCTTGGGCAACACTCTACAACAGAACAATATGGTCATTCATTCATTTTTGGAATATTGCTATGTGCAAGTTGGCAACTGACTTTGCTTTCAAGCCAGTGTTGATAGTTACAGTGGTCGTTAATTTGGTATAACGTACCCCTCAGCGTGCATCCTTAGTCTTCAGCACCTGTCCATGCTGCCCTGAGGTTTCTTGGTCTTTGGGTAGAACAGAGCAGAATGAGCACAGACCTTCCCCTATCAGAGGCTGGGAAGATAAAAGGTGGGGCAATCACAGTCAATCATCTCATGACCTAGTGGGCTGGTTATATCGGGTGAATGGCATCTAAAGCTCATTGTGCTGTGGTTTCACCCATCCCGTTTCTAACCATGTGGCGATCACTCCAGATATGTAAATCACCCAGTATTAGAAATTCTGATGCCCCTGGAACTGGACAGGAGCAGTGCAGTGAGGGTATGCCAGGAACAGAGATGGGAGTAGGGCAAAGAAAACTGCTCGATGCAGTTACAGTTTGATACATACATATTGCCTAACTATTTTCGTACTTCTAATAATGTTGCATTCCTGTTGTTTAATTATTCCTGAAACATGCCTCTGATTATCCTCTTGTACACAGAAACTAGTGTAGAAAATGGGAAACGCAAGCGGGAGAAGGCCATTCAGCCCCTTGCTGCTCTGCTATTCAACTCAATCAGGACTGACCTTCAACTTCAACATCAATTTCCCATAATATCCCCAAATGTACAAATCTATCAATTTCTGACTTGACTATACCCAATGACTGATCCTCCATGGCCCTTTAGGACAGAGTATTCCAAAGATTCGCCACCCTCTGAGTGAGGAAATTGTTTCTCATCTCAGTCCTGAATGGTAAAGCATTTGTTTTGAGAGTGTGCCCCCTCATTCTAGACCCTCTCATAGTGGAAACATCCTTCATGCATCTACACTTTTAATGAGATATAAAGATATATAAGTTTTGTCTTTGTTTATATATAAAACTTTAAGTAAAACATTATAAAATGTGTCCTGACACTGACTGATACAATCCTAGTTCCAAATCAACAACACAAAGGTTACTCTGTCATTCTGTCTCGGTTTCCAGATCGCTGTGACTGATAGTCATATGATAGCTGTTGCTGTGGAGAGAGCAGTGTACACATGGGGAAGCAATACGAAAGGCCAGCTCGGTCACGGGGACTTGCAATCACGTTCAAGACCTCAGCTGGTGGAAGCGCTCAAAGGAAAGTTTATTGTCAGGTAATAAAGTTTATGAGCTCATGGGTCAGAGCCTCTGGGCCAACGCAGCTTACGAAAAGAAAGGACATAAATAGCAGATTTATCTTCCTGATAGTTAGGTATCAGCCAAAAATTCGACTCTATGATTTTTCAGGTGAATGTTTATTAATTTGTCAGGATATCTCCAATTATTCTCACAAGGTAGAAACAGCTATAGAAGGCTAAACTTTTCCCAGACTTCACCTGATGAAGGAGCAGCACACCGAAAGGTTGTGATTTCAAATAAACCTGTTGGACTATAACCTGGTGTCGTGTGAGTTCTGATATTGTCCACCACAGTCCAACACCGGCACCTCCACATCATTTTCCCAGCTTTGTTGAGTTAGGGAATTCAACATAAAAGCACAAAGTGATAAACCAAAATGGGAATAACTTGCTCAATAAATACATGTTTGGAGATTTGTTTGATGCCTGTTTACAGTTGAATCTGAGAAATAATCATCATAACAGACATTTTTTTTTACTTTATGGAGTCCATTTCTGGTCTTTAAGGATGCACTTTACAAACCATTTGAAGTCTAGCTGGGAGGTTTGCAAGGTGGTAACCAACACAGAGAATGCTGGCGAATTTCAGCAGATCTGGCAGCATCGGTGCAAAAAACAGAGTTAACGTTTTGATCCGGGTCTGACGCTTCACAGAATCCCTACAGTGTGGGAACAGGCCCTTCGGCCCAACAAGTCCACGTTGACCCTCAGAGCATCCCACCTAGACCCACCCCCCTAATCTACACATCCCTGAACACTAGCAGCAATTTAGCACGGCCAATCCACCTAGCCTGCACATATTTAGACTGTGGGAGGAAACCAGAGCACGTGGAGTCATTTGGGAATTATTTAGCTTTATTTGAGAGTTGGTAAGCTGGCAGCATAAAGCTTTGCGAGGATTCAGCCTGCCAATGACCAGCAGTGGGTAGCCAATTAAGTTCATCAACTGTGATCAATTATTTTAATTATTCAAGTCCATTTTACAATTCTGTCAATATTTTACCAGATATGAAATATGAGGAGTCCTCTATTGAAAGGTCAACTCTGACTCCTGCAGCTTCCCATAGAAGGCCATCCTTTCCCAAGACCTCAAGGCCTATGGAGAGAGTCTACTGACAGCAATGGTCACCCCTGTAGACCCAACACCATCGCTAGAGGGCTCCCCCAGGGAAACACCAGGGTTAGCATGCATAACACAGCACATCACCACTCCATTCCCCAGCCCTCAGTATGAAAGCACCCTGTTTTCTCCTTGTAGGCCTAGCAGTAGCCACCTGTATCAATGATGCTGCTGGGTCTGCGGATTGAACTATGCTATCAGCCTACTGACTGGGCTCAGAGCTCTCAGAGGGAGGCCTTATAATTAACCCTGACAAGGAAATTGCTGCGTCAGACCTACCATACACACGGTGTCAGGTCCAACATTTGGTTCCAACAAGAGGATTCTATACCTTCCGACTGTACGTCAATTCTTGTCATTGATTTAATTTGAACACATTTCTCCCAAACAATCTTTGAGCCACATGTTTACCTTTTTAATCTTGTTGACCACATGCCAATTTGCTCAGAGCTCACGTAGTAATCCAGAAATTATTACCTTTCTGGTTCTGCCTTTTAATTTAGCCCTTAGCTGCACATATTCCCTCAGCAGCACCTCTTTCCTCTTTCTGCCTATATCGTTGGTACCTATGTGAATCATGACAACTGAATCTTCCACTCTCACTCCAAGTTCCTGTTCAGTCCAGATGAGATATCCTGAACCTTGGCACCAGGTAGTCCTTTAGGACTCTTGATCCTGGCGACAGAGGACAGTGTCTATTCCCCTGACTATACTAACCCAGGTTAGTGGGGTAAAACTGGGAAAGTAGTTCAGGGGGTTCCTGTTGACAAGGGTTGCTGAGATGGTTCTTACGATCCTCGTGCTGATCAAAATACTGATGCTCAATTGTCCTACTCCAGATGCTTCCATGAGATATTTAGCGGGATTGAGATCACTAGAACTGAACAACATGCAAAATGTAATGTATTTGTAGAATCAAAGAATGCCTGCAGTGCAGATGGAGGCCATTCAGCCCATCACGTTTTCACTAACCGCCTGAAGAGCATCCAACCCAAACCCACCTATCCCTGTAACCACACAATCACCATGGCTAATCCACCCAACCTGCACAACTTTGGACTGTGGGGGGAAACCAGAGCACCCAACAGAAACCAGCACAGTCACAGGGAGAACATGTAAACTCCATACAGACAGTTGCCAATGGCTGGAATTGAACCAGAGTCCCTCGTGCTCTGAGGCAGCAGGGCTAACCACTGAGCCACCATCCCACCCCATAACTAAATATGGCTAATAATCGTACTTTGTGGCTCATGCTTGTGACTAAATGATTTGTTTTTAAATAAATATTGGCCAAGGCAACAGAGATAATTCCACCTTCTTCAAATTGTGACATGTATCTAAAGCATTCGCCTGCGATGGACAAACTGAGCCTCGGTTTAACATCTCTTCTGAAGGACACCACTTTTGACAGTGCAGCACAGCCTCACACCTGCACTGAAGGTTCGGCCTAGTTTAATGTGCTCACAAACCACAGTGGGACTTCATGCCTCGACTTTCAGATTCAGGGGAAAGAGTGCTACCAAATGAGCTGCAGCAGGGCACACAATTGGCTACTGATGATGTACCACCCACAGAAAGTTTCTACCTCACCCTACCTCGACAATAATAAAACTTTGGTCTCCTCCCTAACCCACACAATGTGCTTCTTTTCAGGGCCTGCTGTGGCGATGGATTCAGTGTGTTTCTCAGTGATAATGGAATTGTAATGACTTCTGGAGATGGAGCCCAAGGCTGCCTTGGGCACGGGGACCGCTTTAGTACCTCCAGGCCTTGTTTGATTGAAGCTCTACTCAGTGTCAATGTTCGGATCATTGCGTGTGGCCTGCAACATGTGTTGTGTGTCACTGGTGAAGGTAAGGTGAGTAATATGTTTTTAAAGTTTGCAAATGTCTGTACGGTTATGTCTAGTCAGAGGTAGCCTTGGTTGCTCATAGCATGAGCCAAATGTCTCTGCTGGTCTTAGCTGAGGAGATACAGCTGCAGTAAAAAGATTTTGTGGTATTGAAGTCAGAAGTCACATGACACCAGGTCCAACAGGTTTATTTAAAATCACAAGCTTTTAGAGCGCTTTCCTTCGTCAGGTCACCTGCTGAAGGAGCAGTGCTCCAAAGGCGTGTGATCTTAAATAAACCTGTTGAACTATAAACTGGTGTTGTGTGACTTCTGACCTTGTACACCCCAGTCCAACACCGGCATCCCCACATCTTGGTGTTAAAGAAGTAGAGCTAGTGTCTGGGATGTACAGATTACTGACAGAGTGGGAGCAAGCCATAGAGAGATGTGAAAATGAGACTGAATACTTTGAAGTTACAGCAATTTAGGTGATGGTGTCAATTGGAAACATAAGTTATGTATAGCAAAACGCTTGGAACTGCTATATGTCATATTGTTCGAATTTGTTTGGTGTTCATTGCCTAACACCTGTACAGAAACTCAAAAGTTGAAGTGCATTATGATTACAACCAGGCTCTTAAACCACAGTGTCAGCTGCCGAGCATATGTTGAGAGCACTGAAGCAAAGTTTGAGGTGTCTGGATTGATCTGGTGCTGCTTTGATATGTGACCTGTGCTCCCCATGCCGCTAGCACCTCCCCCCGCTTCCACCCTTCCCCCCAACCCCCCAATAAAGGTGGACAGAATCTTTTGCAGCTCACTGTATGTTGCATATTTGGATGAAACAGAAAGAACCAAAACAATAGTTTGATGAGGAACATATGCCTGGATTGGAAGAGATATGTCACGCGTGGTAGAGGTGGAGTCATAAGGTACTATGACTGAAAAGATGGACATACTGATGATTGCAAATCACTTCACATGAACAAATCAAAGAACTGCTATTTAATTGCCATGTTCTCTGTTATATGAAAGTAGTTAATATCCCATGGTGTTATTAAAGATAGGTAAGCTGCTTTGTTACCCTAGAACCTTTACCCCTAATAATTCACCATTGTGCTGCTATGAGGCATCTGTGTTTAATGTTGTCTGGCCCCTTTAACACCATAATTCCTATTTGCTTTGTCTGGCTTTCAACTGGCTTCTTGACAGGAGTTACAAGTAAGTGGGAATTCAGGCATGGTGCTCAAGATTTTCTGTCCATTAATTTTAACTTCTGAATGTGAATTCCTAATTTATGTTTCCTTGTACATCAGGAGTGCTAGATCGTAAAATTTTCCCCATAATTTTCAGCTCACTATTATTCATCATTGGGATTACTGATGCCATTATACACCTGGATGAGTTTCAATTCTCTGCAAGTACAATTTATTCTGTGCACTGCAATTGTTAGTTTCCTCATGTGGGAAATAATGGGTAGATTTATTTCCACCTGTGAACAACCCATTCTGCGTCTTCACATTTGTAAAGTTATTACTTAATATTCATTATTTCTGTGATTCTGTCTCAAGTGCTTTATGAAAAAATGCTAAAATTATCTTCTAAATTCTAAATGGTTGGAGCTGGTCGTTTTCACGTAAGTCCAACTTGAGCAGTTTTCAGGTTTAAGGTGCTTATAGAGTGTCCACTAACCATCAATGTTTGGTAATTCTCCTCCTACAACTCTTCTGGAAAAGAATTGAAAAGGTTTGTGAGGATGAGCAGAGTAAGATTATTTCCACTGGTGAGTGAGTTGTTACCAAGGGCCATAAATTTAGAGTTAGTGCTAAAACCATAAAGATGGTAAATCAGAAATTTTTGCACATAAAACATTATTGCAATATGGAATGTATTACTGCAAATGGATATAGTTCCCTGTAGCCATAAGGACATTGAAGACATCATTTTCTGACTATTTTCTGGTGGCAGGGATTTAGCACATCATCAGTCCAGCATCCATCAACAAACCTGAGAAATGTATTAGAAAGGATGAAGGAAAACCTATTATGAACACTGCTGCAATGCCAAGTGTGAACAATGGGCAGAATGCTATTTCTGCTGAATTATCTGTTGTTTCACAAAAAGCAGGCAAATTTATATCTTGCTTAGGTTCAGTAAAACTGAAGTATGAACCAAACTGCTCCTACACTTACACACCACCAACAAAGCTTTCTGGATTTGGCTAGTCTTAGCATCATAGTTAACTGACTCACTTCAGGTTAACTGAATTGGATTGAGTTCAACAAGTTTTCAGTTCTGGAAGTATCTTCTGTTTTAATTGAAGTGATGGAGAATGAGCTGGGGTTCTTTCATCTCCTTCTAGGTGTTTGCGTGGGGCAATGGAAAATATGGTAAACTGGGACTTGGGAATGATGATGACCACTGCTCACCAATGGAAGTATCGTTCGAAAAGCAGATCTTTGTAAGGGATGTAAAGTGTGGAGTGGACGGTACCATGTTCTTAACAGGTATACATCTGATTTTCTATTATACTTTAACTCCTCAGAAACAGTCAAACTAATTGAGTTTTGCTACAGCTGATACTGTACAGTAATCAGTTAACATAGTATTGAAATCAAAACACCACTTAAAAATTCAGCCCTGTTTAAAGTGATTATTATCATCATTTCCTCAGTGAAAAGAATGTTAACGTAATGATTATGTAACTGCTCTCGTAATGACCCAGAGACGTGACTCAAATTCCATTGTTGCAACTTGGAAATTTAAATTCAAATAATTAAATCAACCTGGTCATAAAAGCAGCATCAGTAATTGAAACAGTAAAATTACTGAGTGTTGATAAAACTCCGTCTGATTTCTTTTAGAGAAGGAGTGGGTGACCTGATAGAGGTTTATAAAATCATGCGGGGCAAAGATAAGGTGAATAGCAAAGGTCTTTTCCCTAGGGTAGGGAAGCTCAAACTACAGGGCATAATTTTAAGGTGAGAGGAGGAAGATTTAAAAGGGAGCTGAGGGGCAACTTTTTCACACAGAGGCTGGTTCATGTGTAGAATGAACTGCCAGAGAAAGTGATAGATGCTGGTACAGTTATATTTAAAAGACATTTAGACAGGTACAGGAATAGGAAAAATTTAGAGGGATATGGGCCAAACACAGGCAAATGGGATTAGTTCGGTTTGGGAACACTGATCGGCATGGATGAGTTGGACCGAAGGGTCTGTTTCCATGCCGTATGACTATATGACTATGACTATGAAATCTGCTGTTCTTACTGGATCTGGTCTATGTGTTACTGTATATCCACAGCAATGTAGCTGACTGCTAACTCATGATTATGTAAGATCACTTCAATTTTTAGGAGGGCTGGAGGAGCTCAGGAGCCACAATGAAATAATCTATCAAACCACTCAGTTGTACTAAACCTACGATAAAAAAAAAATCTGGAACAACTGCCTGGCATCAACCAGACATGACAAGGGAACCCCCAGCCCAGTCACTCCTCCAAAGTCCATTTCAGTATCTGCTGGGGACTTGGGACAAAATTGGGAGATTTGTCATACTCATACCTTGCAGAGAATGTTCCAGATTCCTCCATTCACCATCCCTAAGTAGATCTTGCCCAAGTGACAGGATGAACACACACAAGGTGAAGGCTCTTGTGGCACACAGATAGTGTCCCTGCCTCTGGACCAGAAATCTGGGTTCAAGACCTATCTTTACCAGAAACATCTCACAACATATCTGACCAGGTTGACTCAAAACACTTAAACACACAAGGTGGCAGCGGAGTGTTAAATGGTTGGGAGGAGAATCTTGGGAACTTTCAGCATTGTATTTGGGTTTCATAACATGAGGTCAAATATAGGCAAGAAGACCATTTGCTGACTACAGCCTACTGTCTCCGTCAGCAGAGGAATTAGTGCTCCTTCATATGCAAGGAAAATACATGGATGCTGGAAATGTGAAACGGACTATGCAGGAGAAACTCAGCAGGTCTGGCAGCATTTGTGGAGAGAACGGAACAGAGTAAATGTTTTGAGTCCAGTATGACTCTTCTTCAGGAGTTCAGAGTTTCTCCAGCAAGTTGGGGGTTTCTCCAGCGTTTCAATAGTCCTTCATACTGAATGCAACTTAGGTGTGGTATTTTCAGTCAGATGTGTTTTTTTTTAGTTGAAAATAGGCTACATTTATGTAAAGCAATTCCTGTAACATTTTGTTGGTATCAAAAATGAAAACTTTCAACTATCTCCATGATGCATGGTGATGATTTCTTGTGGCCCACGGAATGATCTATTCCCTCATTGGTGAGTTTGCAAGTGGGAGGTGGGGGGCTTATGCCTGTAAATTTCCTCATGAGGCCTTCCTACTGAGGTCGACCTGCCTAACTTCTTCGCAATTTTCTGAAGGAAGGACAGGGCCTAAGCCAGCTGGCCCATCCTTGCTTCAGTTGAGGTGATTTCAGGGCTGCTCCCTGCTCTTATTGATTAGCAGATGGAGGGGAGATGTTCGGAGGCAGCGGCAGGCCCAGAGAGTGAGTTTGCTCCTGCCTTCGCTGAGAAGTTGAAGGGAATGGGCACCCCCTCCTCTTAACACATTAGGTGCCCCATCGCCTACCCCACACCACCCCTGCACCCTAAGGTAGGAAATCATAAACAATAAGAAAGTAATGAGCCCGTATCTTGATCACTTTTCACTACATCAATATTTGTATGTTAGTTGTTTAGGGGTAGCGTTATAAAAACAATGGTATTATCTTTTATACAGATACATGCTTTTTTTCTGAAATTTTTATTTTGTGATCAATAGATACTGATAGCATGCTGGCTTGTGGTAATAATCAGTACAATAAACTGGGTTTGAATGAGAGACGGGGCCTCCTCATGCAAATGACATTGCTGTTTGCCAGAGTGAGTATCCTTTAATCCTGTGTTTTTCACTTATTGATGTGATAGACGATTATCGTCTTAATTTTATACCTGGTCACCTATGTTAATACATGTAGATCTGAGTTAAAACTTGTATATTTGATCAGATTTAACAGCTTTTAAAAGCAAAACACTATGATGCCAGAAATCTGAGTTAACAAAAATTTAAAATAAACACAGAGAATGCTGGGGAATCTCAGCAGGTCTGATGGCATCTACAGAGAGAGAGACAGAATTAATGTTTTGAGTCCAGTATGACTGTTCTTCAGGACTGAGGTTCTAAACAATTCTGAAGATCTAAAATGTTCTGAAGAAGAACCATTCTGGTCTTGAAACATTAATCCTGTTTCTCTCTCTCCACAGAGGCTGTCAGACCTGCTGGGTTTCTTCAGCATTCTTTGTGTTTGTTTTTAATTTCTGTTAGCTCAGCTGCTGTGAATTTCCACATATTATCTGAGCGTTGTATTATATTCATAGGCTGCCATAGGATAAGGATGGAATTTCTTCTAAACAGTAGCTGACAGCAGGTTTTTAAATATATTTATGTGTTGTCTTGCTGTGGTACAGCAGGGTTGGATTCTCATGCTGGCTTCCTGACTTACTGATAAAACAAACACATAGAGCCAGTTCCTATAATACAAAACGATGTGCAATTCTTCTCGCGCCCAGCCTTTGGATTAGAAAGATTATAGCTGCAAAATAGGAGCAACAAAAATATTAAGTATATCAGAACATTACTGCGCTGCTTGCTGGTCAGTCACGGGGAGGGGTTTGAAGAGAGTCTGCTGACCCCGAGATGTACAGAGAATCCAGGGGACGCCTGAACTTGCCTTGTGAGGTCTGAAGGAAATGTTCTGGTCCAAAAAGAGAGGCAAAAACATAAGGAGAATGGCAGACAGAAGCGTAAGCCGTGTTTCTGCATCCGTGAGGAAAAGTTGCGAATAAATCTTTCTAAAATTTGTGGTAAGTGCCTCAGCCCTGCCAAACTCTTCCATGAGATGGAAAGAAGAATGTCGGTTGTACAGGCATCAATTGGTTAAAAAAAAAATCAATATTTGATTCTTTCCAAAATCATCTCAAACCGAAGGAGAAATGAGAAGCATAACGGTCATAATATAAAAGGGAGTATAAAATTCTATAATAACATTAATTTGTCCTCAGTAAAACTAACAAGCGTCCTTTTATATAATATCAATCTCAATGGTACCAATATTAATAATAAAGAGCTCTGTATCCTTATATCTACCAATGTCCTGCAGTGCATATTGTCAACAAGGATATCAGGTACTGGAATGCATGGCTATGATTATAATCCAAGATAAACTTTGTTCAGCTGAGCATAAATCATTGGTAAGATCTAATTTGCAGTGATGTGTGAAATCCAGTGTATCCTGCATTAAAAGGACATTGATACATTGAAAGCACAAGTTTTGATGTTAAAACTCAAAACTTTCAAGCTATGATGATGAACCAGCAAAACATTTTCCCAGAGAAAAATGGAAAAGGACTTTTTTTTTCTTAATTCTGCAAGAAAGTGTAGACAGGTTATTTAAGGGGTGACTGGAGAATGAGGTAGCATAAACAAGGAACTTATGTGAGAAAAGCTTCTAGACTCAGCATATAGTTAAGGTATGGAATGCACAGCCTGGTGGAGGCAGAGCCAATTGAGGCATTCAAGAGGCCATTAGATGATGATTTGGGATAGAAATAATATTCAAAGGTATAGAGAGAAAGCAGGAGATTGGTCACTGGACAATAATGCTCGTTAGAAGAGTTGGTGCAGTCACAGTAGGCCAAATGGCCTCCTCCTTCATTCTAACACTTCTATAATTCTGGTCAACAATAAAGATCAACATTGTTATGTTTCCTACAGAATAGAAGGTGCATGGAAGAGACTCTCATCAAAAGCATTTACTGTGTGAATATAGCCACAGTCGAGACATATTGTAGGCCTATTTTTTACTCTGGGGGCAATGAGATACTGTAGAAATGTTCCCTGCCTCACTTTAGTGGGCGAGATCTGACCCAATTAACTGCCTCTCAGGTTCTTAACAGACCATTCCCTAAAATCAAGGAACCTAGTGTCTAAAAACCTGCCCCACTGAGATGAGGCAGATAAAGAGAGGGTGTCAGCCCCATCTGGAGGCCATTAATCATCATGGGATCTTTGGAGGATGATGATTGGGACAGATTGAAAATCAAAAGGGATGGTGGGGTCACAAGTAGGGAGTCACCAGTGTCTTTGAACAAGAGACCACATTGAGTCTGGGCAGACTTCAGGAGGTATGGGAAACCTGTTTAAGTTTGGGAGAATCCCTGAACCCTGGCAACGTTCTGACAGACTCTGGGATAGTGACCTCTCAGTGAAGACTCAGACCTCAGCGATGAACCTTACAGCAGACAGGTTCCCATGACAGTCCATTTTTGCTGCCAATTTTTAGTGGGAGGCTCAGCTTTTCTGCTGGTGAGAATGGGATGCTTTGTGATAATGTTAGCTTGTCTGCTACCTAGCCGCTCCAGCAAGCTATACTGAATCCAGGCCTTGTCGGATAACAGCAGCCATCCCGTAGGGGGCAAGCAAGAGGTTTGAGAAAAGAGTTTTGGGCAGCAGGAGACCCCCCACCAGATTCTGCAACTCTCGAGTCACTGGCAGGGACTGAATTTGAGATCCGATGAGGCTGAGAAGCTGAGAGCTGGTGAGGCCTCAACTTTCCTTGGAGTATCTGATTAAAATATAACTCTGGGCTCATCTTCATCCTCTTCAGTTCCAACAGAAAGGGTGAAACTGGTAACAGAAAATGCAGTTTGGGCTCGTTTCTGACCAATGCCCAAGACACATTTGGCCTGACAGGAAGCTCACACTAGCTTTTCCTGTGCAGGTCTCTGGCTACTAAATGGGGTTCAAGCCCCAAAATGCCATCAGCTCTTCATCCACAGGTTTAAAGAGGAACCTGTTTGCTCAAAGAACAAAAGTCAGAACCTGCAAGAGGAAGATCATATCGGATAAGTTCCATGGGTGGGTTTAATTGACAATCATTAGTTTGCAACGGACATCAGATACTGATAGTGGATGTTAGGGGGTTGTGGTGTTTGGACGCTACACTCAATGGATAAGTAGGTTATAAAAGTTAACTCTGACTGATTGGTTATATGGGCTGCACAATGGGGAGAAACAAAGCATTTAATAGAATTCAAGGCCGTACCATATTAAGGCTGCAAGCTGTGGTATCAAGGCAAAAAAATTCTAAAAGCTGCACCTTTTAATGTCACAGACTGATGTTGAAGAAAGGAAGCTTCCCACAGTCGTGAAAGCACTAAGGAACCATCGAGTGAGAGATGCTGTCCTGGGCCCCTCTCACAGCATTGTACTCGTGGAGCCTGGAAATATTTATACCTTTGGGAGGAATACAGAAGGACAGCTGGGGACTGGCAACACTAAACCTTACAAAATGCCAATGCATGTAAAACAACTCCAACATAGAACTATCACTGTACGTAATATTTCAGACTATCAGTATACACTGCATAATTGCAACCATTGGTAATATAATTGCTTTTATCAATAAAATTAGAATAAAGGACAAGATCTTTAGTTGATATTTCAAAACCTTTCTGTTAACCCATAAATAGCAGCACCATGAGGCATCAGAATTAATTATGTTCAACTTGGTAAAACTTTAAAAATTTATTTACAAGTAAATCCACTCTGATTCTAATCAGCTGAAAATTACTTTGGGCATGATTTTCCCTTGTTTCTAAAATGTGATTAACATACCACCCTGCCCCACCACTGGAGAGATAACCCAGTGTATCACTTGCTAATCACCTCATGAAGAGCTGACAGGTAGACAGAAGCAAGTAACTTAGGAGCAAGTATCTTATCTCCCTATCAAAGGCTTTGATATTGGCACCAGAAGCTGCCTGACAATCAGAAGCCAGCAGCATCTAAAATCTGCCAGTACACCCCCATTGGTGAGAAACTAAGTCTTTATTTCTTCTTCTGAGAGGGTGACAGTGCACAGGGAGAGGAGGGTTCACAGGGGGATCAGAGACAAGGGCAAAGGGTTGTCTATCAGAGACCAGCCTTTGCCCTCCACTCAGATCTTTGTTTGCCCCAGATTGGGGAAATCAGAGGCCTCATAAACAGCAGGCAGATCGCCCCCGGTTTCCGGGTTAGCCAGGGAGTCAGATGATTGGGAGGTGGCAAGTTGAGGTCCTTAGGTGGCCATTAATTGACCATTTAAGCGCTTTAATTGTTGGCAAGCTGAGAAAGTTGCTCATAGACCTTCTTGCCCCGCACTTAATTGCTGAGGTGACGATAAGAGGTGAGATCCCCACCAGGGTAAACTCAGCCCATTATTTCCCTGTCTCACCACCCTTCTCACCAGCTCAATGGAGAAGAAAATTCCACCCTATCTCTACACTGATGTTGTGGCTGATCACATACATGATAAACTGTCCCAAACGCAGACTCAGGACTGTCTCCTTGATTGATCTTCATATTCTTCTCTATCTTAGTTCTTTATGATGTTTATTTCTCCTCCTTTACTCTGTTTCCTATACAATAGGTGAGTGGATTAAGGTACATTCTGTCCACAGTGTAAGGATTGTGTCAGGGTGATCTGTGGTTTATGTGCCAGACTCTGACGTTCTGCTGCAAAGTGGTTTACTATCACCTTCAGAGCAATTGTTTCTCAGTTTCTTCCTTTCAGATAATCAGCTGTGGAGAGACGTTCAGTATTGTTGGGACTGATGATAATAAGATTCTCTTCTGGGGCACCAAGTACAAGTCAATACAATCTCCAAACCCATCAGTTATGACCGCGCCATCTCAGACAGCTACAAGTGTATCTGAAGATGCTATCTGCCCAACATCACCACACCCTGTAGAAAATGAGGAGCCCGTTACTGGGACTGTGAGCCATAACGACAGTAAGAAACATCCTGAAAATGCAAAGCAGCTTGTTGGAATCAGTGCGGTAATGGAAGGAAACCAATTCAGAGAGGATGAAGTAGATGCACCAGGATCACCGTTACTAACCTCCAAAGCACAGGTTATGTTGTTTGTACAACTCTCTGAATGTATCTAGCTGACATTATACTCCAGGCATGTATCATATGTGATTCTTTGACTGCATGTCACAGCTCTTTAAATGGATATTTCACTCAATTTCAGGGAGTTAGGGTCATAATGATGTTACTGAGGAGGCAGTTCATAGCCAGCACTAACACTGCAGCGACATGAGTTCAAATTCCACTGGGAGCAATTAAATTCAATTAATAATAAAATGCAAATCTTATTAACAGTCGTGATAAAACTACTGGATTTTCATTTTAAAAACATCCAATTTACTGATATCCTTCAAGAAGTAATTCTGTTGTCCTTGTCGTTTCTAGCTTTCATGTGATTCCAGACACTCAGTGATGTGGTTGACTGTTAACTGCCTTCTAAAATGGTCTTAACAAGTTACTCAGTTCAAGAATAATTAGAATGGGCAACAGGTGTTGCCTTTACTAACAATGCTAATATCCCAAGATGAATATTTTTTAAAAACTCAATATGTTGACTCAATCTCAGTCTAAAGCAATAAAGCCTGTTGCTTAAACATGATCATGCTGATAAAGTGATGTTTGATTGCAGAAAAACGTTAATTGCTCCAAACAAGATTCTTTGGGCGTGAACCAGACATATAGCGGTATGACATCAGTTAAAGGTAAAAGGAAGTCTTTGGGAAGTAATTTGTTGACTACAATGTGACTAGGAATTGTTGATTTAAGCTGTTGTTGGTTGTGAGCACAAACTGGGTTTAGTTTTTCCTTATGGTTGTTATCATATTCAGGTTTTCTTCAGAAAAGTAGCCATGTTAAATAGACAGGCAGCTTCGGGTTAAAATATATAGAAGTTTTGATGCTGTGAAAAATTACTGAAATGTATCATGTTGTTACCCTGCTATTGTTGATCTGTATTCAGGGTGATTGTTCCTTGTCATGTAAAATGAATTCATGCTGAGGTACAGTCAGAGTTCCATATGATACATTAAGTGGTTTATACTCTCAATGGTATAAAATTAGGCACATTCACTGTAAAATCGTGACAGGAATAGTTGCTGGAAGTTTTGAAGCTGCAAATATTGTGGTTGAACAGATAATTTTACAATAATCACATTCTTGATGCCCTGTAATAGGAATTTGGTTTATTGAAATCTCCTGAATGCAACCTGCAGTGATCCATTATAAAGTATGAGCCAAGTGTCCACTCTGTTGCATGACTTGCTGATAAAAATAAGGTGAGTAAAGTCCCTATATTCCCAGAGGGCCATAGGGCTGCTGTCTCATCAGACACAAATGACTGTTGCTGAGTTTAACCTGAGATACCACACCTTCAAGCAAGGACTTTTATGGTTATCTCAGCTGGTAGGGGTATTGAACCAGCCAACTGGTATCATGCTGCATTGCAAACCAACCATCCAAGCTAACTGACCCCCATAACTAAATGCAACATCCTCAATCCTCAGTTAAGTTTCACTGACTAAGGCTTATGGCACTTTATTAATTTATATTCGTCTACACTCACTTCAATGTTTCCCTTCCCACCTCCCCAACCAAAGTGTACCTAAAATGGTTCGGGATGATACCATGCATCTCCTTACATTATATTCAAACAATCAGCCTTGTAAAATATGCAATAAGTACAAAATAAAAACTGAAGGAGCTGCAGATGCTGTAAATCCGAAATAGAAACAGAAATTGCTGGAAAAGCTCAGCAGTTCTGAGGATGGGTTACTGGACTTGAAACATTCACTCTGATTTCTCTTCATTGATGCTGCCAGACCTGCTGAGCTTTTCCAGAAACTTTGTCTTTGTTCCTAATGTACAGCATCCACAGTCCTTTTGGTTTTTAAACCCATTTATAGTCCACACAATGTTGGGTGATCTATGTTTAAATTGAACATGGAATGAATCAGTAGTATTGTAGTCACAGCAACTGGTTCCAAATGACTTTCATCACTACCAAGGTGATGATTAGGTTCTTACTTAAAGTACTGTGAATTTAGTGTTAATGAGGAATGTAATTACTGCTCTAGATCAAACAGAAGCCAGCAGTGGGAGCTGTAAGTCAGAATGCAAGGATACCCGGGAATCCAGCAGCATGAAAGCAAATTCCTTTGGGAGTGACAGTAACCTTCAGGACCAAGAAAGCAGCCAACAACTAATCCCAGTTCCTATTATCAGCTTGAAAGAAGTTCTGGAGGACCACCCTGATGTGCATGCTTTTCTTCGAAATATTATCTGTAATAAGGAGAGCATCTATGTCCTGGTGGAGAACACTGATCCACCATGCTACAGGCATACAAAGAGATATCGCAGCCTTCGCAAACGTGGAAACCGTGAGGATCCAGGACTAAAGCAAGGGCGCATTCTTCAATATTCCCATTCCAGTAACGAAGCTGGTGATGAGTACACAAGCTCGGAGATGTCTGAGTTAGAGACCAGTCGGTTTGTCCCAACATGGATAAGAAATGAACTCAATGAGGCAACACCCCTTGAAGCAGCCAGCAGTGAAAAAGGCAGTGAAACAGACGCTGTCACAGCCTTGGCCAGCAGAAATCTAACACGCACGCAGTGTTTAGAGAGTCCAGTGACAATGGTGAGCAAAACCAGCTCGGAAGAGGCAAACGTACAAGTTATGAAGGAGGTGTTTGGAGGGGCAAAAAAGACAAGTGGGAACCGCGATGGAGAGAAACATGGCCATACATCCACATCAGGCAGCTCTGATGGGCAGCTGATGCCAAGCAAACAGAAGACCACCAGGAATATTGACAAACACAGGGAACCTGGTAAGATCTTGAGCAGGATTAAACAAGTGTTTAACAGTGGCTTATATTTTGAGCTATTGCTACATATCCAATTTGTCACCAGTTTGAATAGTTTTTTTTAACAATTAACAACAACCCTTTCAAACACACCCAAATTTAATCAGCGATTTATAGGCTATACCAATAGTCTGATCGGCAGAATCACAGAATTGCTATAGTTCAGACAAAGTCTATTCAGCCCAACATATTTCCACCAGCTCTCAGAATAAGCATTATGACTTGGTGCCATTCTGCTGCATACTTCCCCAATCCTGTGCAGCACTTCTATTAAAATAATCATCTAATACTCTCTTGTATCTAGAAATATAACCAATAATCAGACTGGAAAACCGATTAACGAGTAAATTTATCTCAGGGGACTCTGCACTACCTCCCTGGCTCTCTTGTACAGCCTGGTAGTCACCCATCCTCTAATTATTAAAGAAACCAGGGGATGTGGAGATAAAATAGAAAAAGAGGAGTTGCAGTTATAAAATCAGCCACAATCTAGTTGAATAATACGACAGACTTGATGAACTGAATGGCCTACTTCTGTTCCCATGTCTTCTGGTTTAATGCCTGCGGGCCCTTATCCATCAGTGTGATGACCTCCCTAAATGTGCTATCCAGATTCATCCATTTTTTATTTATTTATGGGATGTCAGGGTCTCTGGCTCAGCCAGCATTCGGACTCACTCCTTAATAAGCTAACTGCAGACTGATACTTTTGTATACCCCTGCTTAAGGCCCTTAATTTCTGTAGACTGTAACTTTCAGTTAAATGTTAAATACAAACATGTTTAAATATTTGGACATTAAAGACTGAGATTCCCTCAACTCCCCAAACTCACAGAACTCTGTCCAAAATGAGCTCTGGGTTAAGTTGCACAGGGATGCTACATTTATAGGTTTTGAACGAAAGAGCAAAAGTGAAGGATTCAAATTAGTCAGTCTCAGAAACCCAAGGGACTTGCCATTAATATACATCAATAATAAATAGATCAGACTCGGATCAAAGCTTGATGGCAGCTATCTGTAACAGCCCCTTTGTTTCTATGAGTTGGAATTGAGCTAAAGTTGACAACTCACCCAATCCATGATTGTTCAGGCCATGGAGAGGGAAGCCCTTTATTTATGGGATGTCAGGGTCTCTGGCTCAGCCAGCATTCGGACTCACTCCTTAATAAGCTTTAACATTCTTTAACATTCTGGTTGGACCGGAGCCTGATGAGAGAGGAATTGTTATCCTCTTTTCAATGGGAGAGCATTTTTTTAATTGTAAAACCTAGATGAAGGACCAAGACCTGTGCTGAGTGACAGAAGCTGAAGTATCAATGTCAATGAGACTCGTAGCACAAAAGGCCTTTTCTCTCCCCTGACAGCATTGAGGGCTTCTGAAGTGAAATTAGTTGGGTCTGTTTTTAAGTGAACTGCGCAAGACTGTTCCTCATCCAGTCCTCACTGACACTAGATCTATTGGTGTGGTTTCCTGCAACTAATGGAAAAAATCTCAGACTTACTCAAAGGGAACACATCTGTATTTGCAAAAAGTATTTTGTTTGTGAGCATGCAATGCCATGAATAATGTTCTGGTAAGACAACAATAACAAGAACAACTGCAAAGAAAGAGAATATTTTCTGACTGTCAGACAGACAGGAAGAAGTCTGACCCAACTTTGAAAATCTATGGACTGTTGATTCCTCAGAGATGTTTGATATGAGAAGTGGAAATGTCACACTGATACAGTAAGGAGTGCTTTACATAAACTAGATTCGTGGATTTTGCTGAAATAGTGTTTAAGAAGAGCTTCATTTTGAATCCTGTCCATGGTGTGCTTAACTCTAGCCTCCAAAAATGTCCTGATCCCCAAAATGGCATTTCTCCCTGAGTAAAACCGAATGAAAAGAGTAAAAGCAACAGCTGTTCCTTGGGAATCTCTGGGGGTCAATGCTTGGTGATGATGTAAAGGTTCTTCCCATGCCTGTAAACTGCATCCAGGCCTGTGAGAGGGCATGAAACATATTGTGTATCACAGATGGACATTGTGAGGAGTTCTGGGATTATTGACATTTCTGATCGGCCTCCAGGGACAAGGACCTTACAGAGCAAATGTCAGATGAGGTTCTTTGTGTTTAATAACCATGTTTTAAAAGCCCTGCTCTTAAATTCTAACCTCGCCAGGAGCCACTGTGACCTTGCATTTTTTGAGTCATATGACAGGAAGGAGGCTATTGCAGGTTTAATGATGAGCATGAGAGTAGCGATACATCATGAGTTTGTGGGAGGGAGATTCCTATAGCCACTGTTGTAACAGAGATACCACAAACGTAGTGTGAAAGTTTCCTAAATCCATTGCATCTAGCACCATCCTGAATGTGATTGCGATTTCCTTACAAACAGCCAGTAGACGAAACCTTCCCTGTTTTGTCTTTGATGTATAATGTAGATCACAAGCAAAGGATAAGACCCTGAAATTCCAAAAGGGCTTCAATTGCTGCAAAGCAATTTTGAACATCCTGAGGTCACGAAAGGTGCTGCGTAATATTCTTTGCTTCAGTTTGATAATTTTACAATCACTCACCCAAGAAATTAACATACTCCACATAAATAATTACAACGCCTTTATCTGTAATCTCTAATGCCATTTTCTGGCTGCTGTTCATGTTGAAAATAATGTCAAAGACAGTCATTTCAGACATAAGCATGAGTAGTTAGAATATTTCTTACATGGTGTTCACGAACTAATACCCACTGGAATTTGTGTTTTTAACGAGACTGCAAGAACTGAATTCAGTTCACTCAACTCTTATTTTTTTAATGGTATTCACAAAGTGATTCAACCGAGGTCATTGAATTTGTGTTTGTTATGATAGAGATACTGGCTGTGCTTTGAACACACAGCCTGATGTCTACCCAAAAGTTTAAGGTGTTATTGTGTAATGTGTTCCAGCTCTCCGGCTGAGAATTCGTCGCTCTTCTTTTGAACCCATTGTATAAACGCAGCCAGCCCCTGTTTCAAATTATTCACCATTACTGTATGTAACCTGCAGTTACAGTCCACTCAGTCTATTGAAAGACACATGGAAGAACTTGTTACAGCCTGTCTTTGTTTCATTGTTGTCCTCAGTACAAGATTTTGTGGCATCCACAAGTCAGTGCAGGCTGTATCGGACAGAAATGGACATGGGCTTCCTCTCTTCTCCGGTATGTAGCTAGAATCCAAAATGATTCTTAATGTCCCTCTTTTGACATAGGTCACGTTTGCAAGCAGTACTGTTGGCATATTTTGAAAACTTTTAAGCAATGGTACATCATGCAGCTGTTTATGAGGTAATAGTATTTCAAATTACATTTCATGTCAAATGTTTCAAAATAATTTTCATGTGTAAACTATATAACACCTCTTAGCATGTGAAATTCAGTTGTGAACAGTTTTTGGACAAGGCTGATCTGTACGTGCTGTGTCTGAAAACACACAGACACACATTGTGGCCTGGCTGACCAGGCCTCCAACCAAATATCAATGGCCTTTAATGGCTGGCTGCTTATGGTTGAATGTTATTTTCCAAAGATGTTTCTGCTTGGACAATAAATGCTGTTGGTATTCTGCCACGCCAGAATTGGAGATCGATGGACTGATTTTATGAATGAACTCATAGAAGGGTGCCTCACCTGGTGAGGCCCCATGTGAGAATAATAATTTACAGCACAATTGGTGGTTGTTCAGCCCATCAAGCCTACGCTGGCCCTCTGTAAAAGCAATGTCTCACTCCACAGCCCTGGTAGTTTTTTATTTCTCTTTCTGGTGCTTTGCAATCCTGATCAAAAACCATGATGGAATTTATATCCAACCTCCATTTGAGCAGTGGATTCCAGATCTTAACCATTTATTGAGGAAAGTTGCCATTTTCTGCGCAGATTATAAGACTGCTATGTCATGAGAAAAAGAGACAACAGGTGGTGTTTTAACATGACGGCCACCACGCCTCAGGTAAGGGGAGAGGATGAGAAGGGAAGTCCTTCATGGTAACCTCAGCCAGTGCAGGGAATTAAGGAGTGACATCACTCTGTGTTGCAGACTGACTCTCCAGCCAACTGAGCTAACTGATATCCCCTCATTGGGTATGAAGTGGATATATTGTGAAATTACATACTCCTGTTTTCCCAATATGTTTTCCCACTGCATCTGATTCCATGCCACAAGTGACACTTTTGTAAAGCATGCTCTTACTACTGTTAAGACCCACAGACAATTATAACCTTTAAAAATAAACACAAGCTCTCAGCCTCGTCGAGATTTCATGTTTTCAGGCATTTACTGTAATAGCAAACTGAAAGCACTCCTGACAGAACATTATTTTTATGGGTATTTTGCACTTAAATTACAGAAAGGAACATTTGACTTTAGTACACACACTGCACTCACTACCGAACTACAGCTTTTTAACAGAAAACAATTCACAGCAGCTTCTGATGGGTTTGCATTTTCCCTTTCCAAAGAGTAGTAACTTCATTGACCATCTCCAGGCATTTCCCTTAGTTTTTGCAGAGTTTTCCTAAATCCAACACAAGCAGTAAAGCATGTCCCTATAATTCCTCCCCTCTAGCAAAGCCACAACAAATATTCCAGAATCCTGAAATAATGGCAGCTGGCTGTTTGCCTCTTTGTCTAGACTTCTGCAGCTGGCTGTGGTATTTTACAAAGCAGATCAACTTCTTCTCTGGCTGTTTGCGATATATTTTGATTTGGAGGGGCAGTCTGTAACCTGATCTCAAAAATGGCTACCTCTGCATTTTCCCTCAAGGCAACATGGAACACATTAACCCTGCATCCATGTAGAAATGCTGATTAGTTATTCTTGACCACAACTGTCTTTCTTTTTATTTATTTATTCATTCATGGGATGAGGGTATTGCTGGCTGGGCCAGCATTTATTGTCCAGAGGGCAGTTAAAAGTCAACCACATTGTCATGGGTCTAGAGTCACATGTAGGCCAGACCAGGTAAGGATGGCAGTTTCCTCCCCTAAAGGACATTAGTGAACCAGATTTTTTTTCGCAACAATCGATTTATGGTCATCATTAGACTATTAAATTCCACATGTTTATTGAATTCAAATTCTACTCTATGCCGTGGCAGGGTTCGAACTCAGGTCTCTGGATTAACAGTTTAGTGATAATACCACTAGACCATTGCCTCCGTTCATGTTAGGATTAAATGTGTAGGCAGTTTACAACTTAACTGTTTACAACTCAAAACCTTCAGCAAATTTCTGGGACTTTAGGAGACTCAGAGTCCTCTCACTGTGACTCTATCATTATCTTCAACCATGAACACTTCGTATTGTATCACCGCAGTAACATTTATGGGTCTCCTTTTGATCTTTAACCACCTGAGGCCTGTAGTCAAGGAAACCACAGAAACGGGCCACATGGTACCCTCCATTTTACCTTAAGTTGAAGACACAGATCCAAAGATAACTGTATTCTAAACCTCATAATCACTCTCCTTGAACTATTTTCCTTGTGCTGTCATGTTGTTTATGTGTATTTTTCTTAATCCCCATTAATGTTTTGATTGAATTGTTAGCCAGAGATGGATGAATTTGGCTAATGAGGCTATTTCCATAGACAGTCTTGCTCGGACGATAATTAGGAAAATATCAATGAGACCTGAAAGAAGGAAGCCATAGTTTGAGGGTGGCTTTGTTCCTGTTGAAACAACCCAAATTTGGACTGCAACAGCCAAAATATCTGTCATATTCACAAGGTGTTACTATACAGAATCCTCAATATTGTGTTTGTTTTGTGCACATTTTTCACCATCAAATAAACAGGATTGACAAGATGTCATCAAGTTGCTAATTCTATAACCATACAATTCAGGTTACCTTTCAATGCACTGACCTGAAGCCAGTTTATTAGGATGATGATGTATGACTAACTTCAAGTAGTTTTAAAGCCCAGTGATAAATGGTGAATCTTCCTGTTCTGTAGAATTTACATCGTTCATAGTACCAGTGCCTGTCAGGCACAAACAACACCGTTGCCTCAAAGCCTCCAAGTAAAATCACAAATACTTGGAACATGTCATTGCCTCATTCACATCTCATTCACAAAGCTCTTTCCAAACTCTGTTCTGTTTCCTTAAGCCCTTTTATATCCTATGCTCAGCATGAGAAGCTTCACCATTATCTTAGAAAGATTAATCTTGCCTTTAGTTGCCCAAGTTTCAACATTAGTAGAAAGTCTTAGAACTTATCAATTACCAAATCAGATTGAATTGTACAGCAAAAAAAAATCAAATATGACTCCTTAGATTACTTGAGGATGAACAACAAACACAGAATTTTACTGTGTTTGACACAGAAGGGATGGGTGAACATTACTAGTTAACACAGCATTATTGAACTTTACTGGCCATCATAATGTTGTCTTTCTATCTATACACAGAACTCCACCAATCCCGTCACAGTTTGTGGCAGGAATGGCTCTGAATCTCCTTGGAAATCAGGAATGCTGAGAACTCCAGGAGCTGGAAACCAGAGATCACCTAATAGACTACGTCTGGGCAGAGGACACACCAAGTGTCGAGGTATGATGATGATGGAGATTATTGTTCCATTGAAGAGACAAAGATTGAAGTAGGGGCTTGAACATTGAGATATGAAAATCTTGGCCATCAGAGATCTGTAACTGCATTTAATCAAACATACCATTATAGACAAGATTTTTAATTTAAGCCATGTTGATTTGTTGCTGTCAATCTCAAAGGGCTTATCTTTGATGGCTTCATAAGGCATAACATGATTGTTATAGACAGTGATGATGCTTTATGAACTGCTTAAGGACAGCAGGTTGATATCAGCATCATTTATTTCTCATCAGTGAATTTTGAGTTTCTTCACTTGTTTGTGTGTGTTTGTATTACCTTGTACCATGAAAAGATAGTTTAATTTGCTCAGTGCAAGGTGCTTTTGATAACTAAATTCCTCATTCTCAGTGATGGCACCACATTTTAGTAAGGAAAAAACGATCAACAGGGATCACGTCGTTTTAGCTGGATCAGATATGATTAATGAGCCCTAAATAAATATGCAGAGAGAATAATTAGTAACCTTTAGGCTGAGTTCTGGTTTTTAAGATCATTTCAACTATAACCCAGGAGTACTGAAGGCAATTGAAGTGCTATACTTGAGTCAGATTACTAAGCATCAAACAGAACCAGACCTAGAACTTGCGATCTATATTAGTTAGTACTATAGCAAATAGTATTCCTACTCATTTGCACAATTTCCTTGGGGATTCCTCAGTCAATATATAACAGCAATAAATCCCAAAGTTCAATGAAAAATCCAAATTACTTTTATGTGCTAATTAATTCAGAGATTTCTATTTAACATGCCGTTCCTTCACAATTTCAATTTGTAACTTGGGGCTATCTTTCCATTAAATACCATACCCCGCGAAAGTTGGCAGCCAGACCCCAGGGCCTGCTTGTTGTGAAATCACATTTAGCATTAGGGGTGGCTCACCCTGGCACTGATGCTGCCAGGAGTCTGCTCCACCATTCAATAAGATCATGGTTGATCTGATAATCCTAACCTCCTTGCAATGAGAATGTAGAAAACCGAAATGTGGAAACTGGATTCTAGTTTAGTTTCTAAAGTAGAGGCACCTTTCCCTCAGTTTTCCATTTGTTAGCCAGGTATCAATTCCAAATAACCCTCTTCAGCAACAAAGAAACTGTGAGGAATTGGCTGCAAAGCCATCTCCATTTCCTGCTATTTTGTTCATCCCTCCACTACCACCACTATCACCATTCCATCACCTTTGGATTTTGGCTGCAGTTATTTACCTGTAGCTATTATTTCATGGCGTGTTTGGCAATACTGGCTAGGCCAGTATTTATTATTCTCACATCGCCTTTGAGAAGGTGGTATTGAGCCAACCTCTACTTTTAGAGAGGGATTCCAGAATTCTGATCCAGTGACTATGAAGGAATGGTGATAAGGCTCCACATCAGCATGGTGTGTGGCTTAGAGGGACCTACCAAGTGGCAGAGTTCCAATTCATTTGTTTCCCTTGACCATTTGCGTGGTAGAGGTCTTGAGTTTGAAACATGCTGTAGAAAAAGCCTTGTTGAGTTGCTGCAATGCATTTTGTAGGTGGTATACACTGCTGTCACTGTGCATTGATAGTGGAGGAAGTGAACATTGAAGGTGGTGGATGTGGTGCCAATTAAGTGAACGGCCTTGTCCTGGATAGTGCCAAGCTTCTTAAGTGATGTAGAAGCTGCACTCAACCAGGCGAGTGGACAATATTCCACCACACTCCTGACATGTGCCTTGCAGATGGTGAACCCTCTTAGGGGAATCAGGAAGTGAGTTACTCATTGCAGAGTTCCCAGTCTCAAACATGCACTTGTAGCTATTGTATCTATGTGGCTGGTCCAGTTCAATTTCTGATCAATCATTACCCCAATGTTGTGTGAAAGCTGTTGCTGAATCATGTAGAATAGATAGAAGCCATTCAATCCATCGTGTCTGTACTTGCCTTTTGAAAGAGATATCCAATTAGATTAGTTCCCTGATAACAAGGCGTGGGGCTGGATGAACACAGCAGGCCAAGCAGCATCATAGGAGCAGGAAAACTTGACGTTTCGGGCCTAGACCCCATTTTCTGATGAAGGGTCTAGGCCCGAAACGTCAAGCTTTCCTGCTCCTATGATGCTGCTTGGCCTGCTGTGTTCATCCAGCCCCACACCTTGTTATCTCGGATTCTCCAGCATCTGCAGTACCTTTTATCTCTAGATTAGTTCCCTTCCTGTTTCTCTATAGCCCTGCAAATGTCGTTTGTTTCCAATATCTGTCCTATGCTTTTCAGTTTGTTGTTGTTGAATCTGCTTCAACTACCTTTTCAGGCAGCATATTCCAGATTAAAAACTCAATGTAAAACAAAATATTTCCTCATCTCTCCTCTGGTTTTTAGGCCAATTATTTTAAATTGGGCTCTCCAGGCAGTGAGAACAGTTTTTCCCTACCTGCAATATCAAAACCCCTCATAGTTTTGATCTTTTCAAATAAATTCCCCCCTCACTTAACCTTCTCCTCTCTAACAGTATTTTTCTTTACCTAGCTACCTGGATGAATGCAGAAATATCTGCTGTGAAAAGCTCCAAGTACTATCGCCGTCCTGCTCTGCCCACGTCACCGCTTTCAAAGAACAAGGTTTGGTCATTTCCAGCCTCATCATGTTGATACCAGTTCAGTTTAATTAGCTTCAGGTCAAAGAAAATGAGCTCCTCTCCTAATGTCCTCCACCAAATTACACTTTAATTGTAATTTAATTGAATGAAATTTGCATACGTGTGAAGTCTTAATAGAATATTAATTCAGCAAAGTGTATTTCAATCCCTTTTGTTAAAGGGATGTTATTTTTAAAAGGCCTATGACAGTCATGTGAATAGCACTGTGCTATCTGTTCGAAACATAATTATCCTGACAGCTGCAAACCCAGTGATTGCCCTCATTTGATCCAGCCTGAGATCAGAACCTGCGCTGCATGAATAGTTCATTAGTGAGTGCTCGATGCAATGGAATCAATGTTTACCAGGTCCTCGTATTGCGGGATCCAAACAGAGCTCATGGCCCCTTTGCAGTGCAGCGACATCTCTGACAGCAACACTGACCATGGCAACACTGATATCTTACCTTGTCGGCACCTTCACTGAGGGTAGAGGAGAAATACCTCAACTGCTGCCTCTCTACAGAGGTGGCTGAACCACTGTCAGCAAACACAAATGAATGTTCTCGTTACTTCTCAGAATGTGAGAAAATCCTCATTCAACATAATGGCGAGAGAGTGCTGCACTGTTTTAAGTATCATCTTTAGCTTGAGCAATAGACCCAGGCTCTGGGTGCTCTGTCAGAAAGATGTAAAAGATCCTATGGCATGATTCAAAGAACAGAATTTTCTTCGTTTCCTGAGTAATATTTATCCCTCAAACAACACTATTAACACGGGATAATGCCACTTTGTGGTGGATTGATGTGCATGAAATGGCCAGTATGTTTTCTGTATAACACCCGTGTTATACACATTTTATAAAAGGTGCTATATAAATGTAGATCTTTCAAACCTTTCTTTTAGTGCTCTGCCCTGGTTCTACTGAGAATGTGGTGGTAGGATGTAATTCTTTTTGCTTAGCAATTATGACTGATCACCTCTGGAATACTTCAGAATGTAACCTGAACTGGGACTGAAGTGAAAAGCAGGCAAATTCAGTTAAAGGTGTCATGACATGTCCATCCTTGGCCTCCTACAATGCCACAGTGATGCCACCCGAAGGCTGCAGGAACAGCAAATCATATTCAGCCTGGGAACCCTGCAGCCCAATGGCATCAATGTGGATTTCAAAAAAAAAGTTTTCCTGCTCCTATGATGCTGCTTGACCTGCTGTGTTCATCCAGCCCCATGCTTGTTATCTCGGCTTCTAGAAAGATTTCTGATGAAGGGTTTAGGCCCGAAACGTCAAGTTTTCCTGCTCCTATGATGCTGCTTGACCTGCTGTGTTCATCCAGCCCCATGCTTGTTATCTCAGCTTTACTGGACACCTTTGGTTGTCATTTTATTCTGGTACCAGCCAACAGTTTTTAATCCACTGGCACTCAGAGGAGCTGGCACGCATTTCCTTACATGTGGGTAGTCCTTTGATTATTGTACTGTACTGATCTTCCAGGCAAAGGTTGGAAAATGAACATTGCTTTATTAAACTCAGGCACGTTCAAAGTCGTGTCTCTCATCATTGCTGCTGACACGACTGTAAATAGTTTCGCAATTATCTCTCATATGGAGTGGTGCAGGGATAATATGAATTGAAATTCTGACAGTAAGTCACAAAACGATTTGGGATTTAAATACAACGTTTAGAATAGGCAGCTGAGCAATAATTCCTGTTCTCTCTCCTTAATAGGTTGCTGAGTTGGCCAGAGAGGCGAAGGAAAAAAAGCGGATTGAAGGCAGAATAGAGCCACAAGAGGCAAATCATAATAGTCTGCACCTCCTGGAGGAACAGCAGCGACTTGCACTGGTATGACTACCAATTTTCTGTCACAGGTTCAGAGTTTGATGCCACTAACATTGGGACTGTGTGCAGACTGGGACTGCAGTTCTGGGGATCTGGGTTCGAATCCCACCCTGGCAGATAGTGCAGCTTGAGTTCAATAAATATCTGGAATTAAGAGTCAAATGACGATCGGGAATCCATTGTCCATTGTCGGAAAAACCCACCTGGTTCGCTAGTGTCCTTTAGGAATGGAAACTGCCATCTTTCCATAGTCTGACCTACGTGACTCCAGACCCACAGTAATGTGGTTGCTGCCCTCTAGGCAATTAGGGATGGGCAATAAACGCTGGCTTGGCCAGCGTCACTCTCATTCTGTGAATGAATAAAACAAAAGATTCTATGGAGAGTTACAATCCATCCCTGGCTGAAATTTCTCCACGTTTTACGATTCCAGGCAAGATGTCCTCAAAATAGTTAGCTTGCAGGTCAGGAGGCATTAACTGGCTCCCCTTCTTAATTCAACCTCTCCCTCAGTTGGTTGCAACATGGTTAATTGAAATGTATCCCCTTCCCTGGTGGATATTTCTTTTCCAATCCATGGATATTTATGTTTTAAAAAGAAGCAAATTAAGTAGACTGTCTTGAATTAAAGGGGGGCGGGGTTCAGCTACTAACCATGAGAAAATGTAATAAAATGTGACACCAACACACACACAGATAGGAAATGTGTATGTAGTGAAAAGTTACCAGCTAAAAAGATACATGAGTCAGACTTTGGGTTCTGTGAGGAGTGGGTGGTAGAATGCTGTGACTGTTAAGTTGGATGGCGTTGGTATAGTGAAACGGTTGGGTTTTGTGATTCTTGGCTGTGCAAGTTAGTTGTCAAGCTTTTGTCCTCCTTCCATTTCAATGGTGATTTCACCGGCTTCCAACACTCAGAGCGAGAGAGGAGCTTTCTTTATCTGCAGCGCAGGGATGTCCAATAGCTGTCCTCAAACTGGGACTTTCAAGCTCAGCTCAGTAACACACTGATTCCAGGGCTGCAGGGATTATTTTTAACCCCTGTTCTTACATACTTCTGAAAGGGTAAAAGGCAAATATGTATTTTGACCTCATTCCAGGCTGGGATAATAATCCACTGGAGATGGCATTCCTGCTGAAAGTGATAATCAGTTTTTGCCTTGCATCACTTCCTCTTTAGTTCTGTGTTTGAAGTTTCCCTGACAGTCTACAGGTGTGACGTTCCATAGGTTCACACAGAGATTTTCAGTAATCAGTGAATTCCATTCTGTGAATTTGCAACATCAGTAATTCTTGATGTTTAGGTCCATTTATTAAGAAAAAATTTGTATCGTCAAAAGTTCAAATGCACGTAAGTATTTTATGATTAGGATCAGCTGTCATGACATGAGATATGACAGAATTGTACTGGAGGTGATTCTTTTGAACATTGCTGTGGGGAGTCAATTGGTAGCTTTTAATACAAGGAAGCCAACCTGTACCACTGCCCTTCAACTCTCTTGTCCAGTTTACTTTGACCACTACCAGTGAAGAAAAAACAATTTGTGTTCTAGTCAAAGGTGTTGACTAACACTGAACTGTGGTTCTTCTGTAGCTGACAGTCACCTAGTGACTCATTCAATTGTGAGTCTGGTGATATCTGAAGAATTCTGTTCTTATTTGAGGTACACGCTTTTCACTAGTAGGTAAAGGGAGCCCAAGGATGCTGAGGAGAACATTTGTATACAAACTGCTGACAAAGTGAAAACCACCTCATTCAATTCAGACTGGGCCTTGCATTTTGTATGGCTCAATATCACATTTGGACATGAATTTATCAGCGAAAGTGCATTAGAAAAACTGCAGCAACTGCAAACATATTGCATCTTCCACAATATTCCAAAGCACTTGGCATTCAATAGATTATTTTGCTACTATCATGATTGCCTTAAAATCAGCAAGACAAAGTAACCAGATTTGCTGAATTCCCCAAATGAAATAACCAATGGACAAGATTTCACTGTTTTTATAAGTGTTACATTAACTAAATCAACATAAATATCAATTAACAGGCAAATCATGTTCAATATAATTGATAAATGGTATATTAAATAGCAGACACAAAAAAGGTAGATTTATCTGGCAGCCTTCTCAGCATAAATGGTACCAATCTCAGTCACCAGGTTCTTAAGAGACTGAAATCCGACTTTAGGAAGATTAGCTGTTTTCCTTAAGCACCAAATCCCATCTGACAGCGGCTCCCAATCAATCTGTGTACCACATAAAGTCATAGGCGTATACAGAATAGAAACAGACCCTTCGGTCCAATTCTTCCATGCTGACCAAACATCCCAATCTGACCTAGTCCTATTTGCCAGCATTTGGCCCATATCCCTGTAAATGCTTCCTATTCATATACCCATCCATATGCCTTTTAAATATTATAATTGTACCAGGCTCCACCACTTCCTCTGGCACCTCATTCCATACACGCACCACCCTCTGTGTGAAAATGTTGCATCTTAGGGCCCTTTTAAATCTCTCCCTTCTCATCTTAAACCTATACCCTACAGTTTTGGATTCCCCTACCCTGGGGAAGAGATCTTGACTATTCACCCTATCCATGTCCCTCATGATTCTATAAGGTCACCCCTCAGCCTCCAATGCTCCAGGGAAAATATCCCCAACCTATTCAACCTCTCCCTATAGCTCAAACCCTTCAACCCAGGCAACATCCTTGTAAATCTTTTATGAACCCTTTCAAGTTTCACAACATCCTCCCTAAAGCAGGGAGACCAAAATTGCACGCAATATTCCAAAAGTGGCCTAACCAATGTCCTGTACAGCTGCAATATGACCTCTCAACTCCAATTGTCAATGCCATGACCAACAAAGGCAAGCTCCATACCAAATGCTATCTATTTCGTCTATCTGCCACTCCACTTTCAAGGAACTGTTAATCTGCACTCAATGGTCTCTTCATTCAGCAACACTCCCCAGGACCTTACCATTAAATGTATAAGTCCTGCCCTGATTTGCCCTACCAAAATGTAGGACTCCCGTTTATTTAGATTAAACTCCATCTGCCCGTCCTCGGTCCATTGTCTCCTCGGCACATCTGACCAAAGTCCCGTTGTACTCTGAGGTGACCTTCTTCACTGTCCACTACACCACCAAGTTTGCTGTCATCTGCAAATTTATTTACCATACCTCCTATATTCACATCCAAATCATTTCTATAAGTGACAAAAGGGCAGCACTGTGTCTCAGTGCACTGCTGCCTCATAGCACCGGGGACCTGGGTTTGATTCCACCCTCAAGCAACTAACTGTGTGGAGTTTGCACATTCTCCTCATGTCTACGTGGGTTTCCTCCGGGTGCTCTAGTTTCCTCTCACAGTCCAAAGATTTATAGGTTAGGGTGGATTGGCCATGCTAAATTGCTCAGTGTTCAGGGATGTGTAGGTTAGGTGGGGTATAGGGGGATGGGTCTGGGTGGGATGCTGTGAGGGTCAGTGTGGACTTGTTGGGCTGAAGGGCCTATTTCCACAGTGTAGGGATTCTATGATCTATGAAAAAGCAGTGGACCCAGCATCGATCCTCGTGGCACACTGCTGGTCACAGGCCGCCAATCCGATAAGCAATTCTCCACCACCTGTTTCCTACCCTCTGTTTCCTACCTCCAAGTCAACTCTGTATCCAAATGGCTAGTTCTCCATCTATTCCATGTGATCTAACTCTGCTAGACAGTCTACCATGAGGAAACTTGTCGAACACCTGACTGAAGTCCATATAGACAATGTCCACCACTCTGCCTTCATCAATTCTCTTCTTCACGTCTTCATAAAACTCAATCAAGTTAGTGAGATACAGTTTCCCATGCACAAAGCCATGTGGACTAGTCCTAATTAGTCCTTACCTTTCCAAATACATGTAAATCTTGTCCCTCAGAATCCCCTCCAATAACTTGCCCTCCACTGATGTCAGCATGATCAGTCTACAGTTCCCATGCACAATCTTCAATGAAAAGGGGACACTTTAGAACCTTCTCAAATCTGTTCACGTCAGTCTTGAGTCTGGATCCACCAGAATTTGACCATCAATAATGACTGTAGTGCTCAGTGTGACCATTCTGTCTCTTGGTTATTTTTCTTACCACTTAATTCTGGATTAAGAACAGAAAGCAGATGTCTAGTATGTGTAATTTTTTAAAGAAACACCAGGCAGTGAGCTTTAAATAATGACAGTGAATTAAAGATCCATAATAGAGAAAGTAAAAAAAAAACAGAAAGCAGATGTCTAGTATGTGTAGCACATGTACATGCTTCTAGATTGTTGTTTGATTCAAAAGCACGAGAGGACACATGGGCATGTGGACTAGACAATATGGGAAGGAGAGCTAGCCCAGCATTCAGCGTAGCAGAGAAAGCCTTGTATTAATTTTGGTGACAGTTT
This sequence comes from Ginglymostoma cirratum, assembly GCA_024137785.1. NCBI lineage: Eukaryota > Metazoa > Chordata > Chondrichthyes > Orectolobiformes > Ginglymostomatidae > Ginglymostoma > Ginglymostoma cirratum. Next base: position 6,725,431 of record JAHRHZ010000047.1, on the reverse strand, counting down.
TAACAAAAGATTTTTACAGTCACTGTGGATGTTACTATGATTGCATCTTTGGGCTTGCCTTTTTCAATTGTGTCACCACCAATTCCCTCACAAACTGAATCACGTAGGTTACATTCTTGCCCAGTTAGCATCACGTGGGAAGAGGTCTTTGTCCTTCTGGCAGATATTTGGAGTTCAGTGATGACCATGCACCTAGCACTCAGACTTTGTTGTCCTCTGTGCTAGGTCCTCAACTCAGCTGCGTGCTCAAGTCTTCCTGAGACCCCTGACCCTGCTGTACTTTGGCTGACACAGCCTACTCCAACTACGAGCCCGCTCCATCTACATTCCAGTCTCCATGGGCCTACTCTGCTGCCTCTTCCAAACTTCTAGCATCTCCATCCCTCCCACGCTGCTCACCTATATGCTACAAACCACAGATTTTATCGCAATGTGTAGTCATATTTGTCTTTGTAGACAAACATTTTGTATACAGCAAGATTCCACAAGCAAAAATAGAATGAATAATCAAGTTGATTTGTTTTTGCTATAATTAGTTATGGGAAAAGTATTGGCCAGCACACCACAAGAATTCTTTCTTCTTCAAATAGGACATGGATTCCATACCAGCAAGATTGGACTTTTATCTAATAATCCATCCAAAGTCTAACACCTCTGGCAATACAGCATTCTCTTAGACCTGAACATAAGATAAAGGCCAGGACTATGTGTGTACGGATGAGGGGATTTGTCATCAACCCACAGCATACTGACTCAAGCAAATATTTAGGCTAAACTATGAAGATGGGGAGTGCAGATAACCAGGGAAAGGCACCAGTTGAACCTAAGGCTGCAAATACTGGAGTCCCCTGTAATGGGCTCAAATGATTTGGAAAATTAAAACAGCTCTCAAGACTGTGCAAGGTGCACAAGTAAGAAGCAGGCTTGTGAAATATTCATGTTCCCAGAAGAGGAGCTGGAAAGGTCCACACAGTATCTAGTCTCTCTGCGTCAGCTGCAGGAAATAATGAATTTAGCTATTGTACAGTTGCTGGGGTTCATCTGTGGAACCTCGAATGCTCAGCACACAGGACCAAGTGCTATTTCAATTTGCTATAAATATTTTAGAGAGTGGAGATCTCTTCAGGCTAGTGGATGCTGTTTAATGCTCCCAGCTATCCTGTCGGCCCGGTCTTCCAATCTATTCCAAATTATTCTCATTCTCTGTCAATAGAGAAATTTGGGGGCTGTAGGGCAGCTGAACTCTAGACATTTACAATGTATTTAAAAATATAAAACCTCTCTGGTGAAGAACCAAAAAATTGATAGTTATTGTGGGTAGTTATTTATGGAGATATGCTGATTAAGGTACAGCACCATGCAGTGTGCTAATGTGATAATTCAAAATAAAAGTAACTTGCTACTTAAAGACAACAGCCTGCCTTGCAGAGCTGAAATCAGTTAAACACATTCTTCTGTCTCCTAACTGAATAATGGAATTCAAGAGGTTAATTCCATTGAATGACAGGCAATAGAATTGGATAAATATGTCAACCATGCCTTCGTTATGTTTGCAAGTGCTCATTATCGGGTGGATAAGGATTGCTCATTTGAAACTTCTCCTGTATATGGAACCTTAACAATGACAAGAATGAGGAGCTTAGATAAAACTAAGAACAGCTATGGCCTGGTGATTACATCTTATGGGAATAATTAAAGCATATTGATATTTTTGCTTAAGTGATTGAGCATCTAGTTTGTCTAAAACTCTTCTGAACTGATAGTACAAACATAATTTTTTAAAGAAACACCAGGCAGTGACCTTCAAATAATGACAGCGAATTAAAGATCCATAATAGAGAAAGTAAAAAAAGAAAGAAAGCAGATGTCTAGTATGTGTAGCACATGTACATGCTTCTAGATTGTTGTTTGATTCAAAAGCACGAGAGGACACATGGGCATGTGGACAAGACAATATGGGAAGGAGAGCTAGCCCAGCATTCAGCGTAGCAGAGAAAGCCTTGTATTAATTTTGGTGACAGTTTTAACAAAAGATTTTTACAGTCACTGTGGATGTTACTATGATTGCATCCCCACTCCTGTCATTGAAATCAAATTCACAATATGGGCTAGATCTAATTTTGATTCTCCCACCAAAGGCAATATCCTTCCTGCATCTACCCTGTCAAGCCTCCTTAGGATCTTTCATTTCACTTTCCATTCATTCATGCGATGTGAGTTTCACTGGCTGGCCAGCCTTTATTGCCCATCCCTAGTTACCCTTGAAGGTGGTAGTGAGCTGCCTATTTAAACAACTACAGTTGATATAGGTACATCCAAAACATAATTATGAAGGAAGTTCTAGAATCTTAACGCAGTGACAGGGAAGGAACAATGATATAGTTCCATGTCAGGATGGTGAGTGGCTTGGAGGAGAACTTGTAGGTGTCATGTATCTGCTGCCTTTGTGTTTCTAGATGGTAGTGATCATGGGTTTGGGAGGTGTTGGCTAAGGAGCCTTGGTGAATTTTTGCAGTGCCTTTAATAAGGTGCCATGCAGGAGGCTGCTAAATAAGATAAAGGCCCATGGTGTTAGGGACAAGGTACTGGCATGGATAGAAGATTGGTCGACTGGCAGAATGCAGAGAGTTGGGGATAAAGGGGTCTTTTTTGGAATTGCAGCTGGTGACTCATGGAGTTTTGCAAGGTTCAGTATTGGAACTGCAGCTATTCTCATTATACATTAACGATCTGGGTGAACAAACTGAGTTTACTGATCACACAAAGATAGAGTGGAGGGACAGGTCATGTTAAGGAAGCGGGGAGGCTGAGGAAGAACTTGGACAGGCTAGGAGAGTGGGCAAAGAAGTGACAGATGGAGTACAACATGGGAAAGTGTGAGGTTATGCACTTTGGTAGGAGGAAAAGAGTAGACTATTTTTTAAATGGGGAGAGGCTTCAGTAATCTGAAGCACAAATGGACTTGGGAGTTTAAGTTCAGGATTCTCTTAAAGTTAACGTGCAGGTTGGCAGTTAGGAAGGCAAATGCAATGTTAGCATTCATTTCAAGAAAGCTAGAGTACAAGAGCAGGGATGTACTGCTGAGGCTGTATAAGGCTCTGATCAGACCATATCTGGAGTATTGTGAGCCATTTTGGGCCCCATATCTAAGGAAGGATGTGCTGGCATTGGAGGGGATCCAGAGGAAGTTCACAAGAATGATCCTGAGGATGAAGGGCTTGTCATATGAGGAGTGGTTAAAGACTCTGGGTCTGTACCCCGATGGGCTTTAGAAGGATGAGGGGGATAGCTGATTGAAACTTACAGAATACTAAGAGACCTGGATAAACTGGACATGTTCCCACCAGTAGAAGAGGCTAGGACCCAAGAGAATAGCCTCAATGAAGGGACAACCTTTTAGAACTGAGATGAGGAGGAATTTCTTCAGCCATAGGATGGTGAAACTGTGAAATTCATTGCCACAGAAGGCTGTGGAGGCCAAGTAATTGAGTGTATTTAAGACAGAGGTGCATAGGCTCTTGCTTGGTAAGGGGATAAAGGGGTACAGGGAGAAAGCAGGAGAACGGGGTTGAGAAACATATAAGCCATGATTGATTGGTGGAGCACACTCGATGGGCCAAATAGCCTAATTCTGCCCATATATCTTACGGTCTAGCTTGTACATGGTACATACTGCTTCTACTGTGCATTGGTGCATGAAGGAAATGAATGTGAGTATTTGGTGCAAATCAAGCAGGATACCCTGCCCTAGATATTTCAATTACTGAAGTCACCTCTTACTATTTTAAACTTCAACGGATAGAAACCTAACCTGTCCAACCCCTCCTCATAAAATCATTCCATTCCAGGGTACTAGTCTGGTAAACTGTCTTTGAACTATTTACAACACATTCATATCCTTCCTTAAATAAGGAATCCAGTCTGGCACATAGATGTGGTCTCACCAATGCCCTCTATAACTGAATCATAACCTTCCTACTTTTGTATTCAATTCCCCTCACAATAAACAATAACATTCAATTAGCTTTCCTGATTATTTGCTGCACTTTCATTCTAACCTTTAGTAATTCAAACATGAGGAAAACTGGATCCCTCTGCATCTCAAATCTATGACATCTCCCACTATTTAGATAATATGCTTTTGTTTCATTCTTCCTGCCAAGATGTAACATTTCACATTTTTCCACATTATTTACTATTTGCCAGATCTTTTTCCATTCACTTAACCCAAACAATCCCTTTGTAGCTTCCTTAGCTCCTCTTCACAACTTATTTTCCCACTTATCCATGTCTCACCAGCAAATTTAACAACCATAACATCAATTCCTTTATCCAGGCTATTTATGTAAAATGTTCACAGGTTTCACAAAGGGGTGTCTCTACTGTTCATGCAAAGGGAAACAATGGCAACCAATTAGCACAGAACAAGATCACAGAGGACAGCAATAAAATAACTGACCAGTTAATGTGGTTGAAGTATAAGTATTGGCCAGGACCCTAGTCCAGCTCGCCCGCCGCATTTCAAAAGTACCATCGAAACTATTAACTTCACCTGGGAAAAAAAGGCCAATCTCTAACATTTCATCCAAATTCCAACAGTGTAGTACTCTCTCAGTACCTCTCAGAAATGGCTTTTGAAATTGTGCCCTCAAGCCCTCAAGCAGCACTTAACCTTTAGCCTTCTGACCCAGACACAATGCGACCAACAGACCTGGAGCTGGCACCTTGAAGAGACAACACAGCCAAATTCCTCATTGGAAAAGCTTAGACGTACAAACTGAGCGTGTCGTGACCACATTCCTCTGTGTTAACACCCATTTAGAATAGTGGAATGTGGTCATGAGTCTTTGCTGCCTGGCCTTACCAATGCCATCATGTAACTGGTTATTGAACTAAAAATGATTTACTTTTCCTCTTAATGTGAAACACCTGGGGTCTCTGCTCAGTGACTCTCCATGTTATCACAGGCAGCTTCACACATACGCCATCTGGGAAATCTCAGCCACAACCCTAAGCTGTACCACTGCAACATTAGCTGTCCCATGGTATCACCCTCTTTAAAAGTACCCTTTGATTTGGGTGTGAGGATAGAAATCAGATTTGACAGCACTACAAGTTGGGAATGGTGGCAGCATCAGATTATATTGCCTAACTCATGCTGTGCTCAAATTAGGTACATGCAGAGAGTTTGGTTCAGTCTGTCCCTAAGTGCTGACTGTCCTATCAGCTCTTTACTGGCACTTGAGGGAGATTCCTTCTGTGAGCTGTGTGTAATGAAATCGTAAACCCATTGTTTATGGGCACTGAAGAAATTTTCCCCTGCACACTCTGCACCCTCCACAACCCCTACGGATAAAAGACATTAAAAGCAATCTGGCAAAAATGAAAGTTTAAAGAGATGGATTTGTGCTGGATGCAATTATGCTGAGATGTGCCTCGGAGATATGCTTTCACTCACTAAATCAGAACCTCACACCGGTTTGGCTGCAGTCATACTCCACATTTTACAGCACAGTGAAGCTGAAATCATGTTACCACGCCAGGAGGCTCCAGCTGCTAGCTAATGAGATCTTAACAGGCACCAAGAAACCTGGAAGAAAATTGGAGATTAAAATTTTCTCACCAAATTAACATCACATAAATATTTACGGCCAGATCTAAATGTGTATTAATAATTAGTGAAAACATTTCAAATTAATGATAGCAAGCAGAGTAGAGTTTAAAATAAATGCTTTTAGGAATGGAAAACAAAACCTTTGCACAAGTGAGATCATTAGTGAGAGGAGATGGAGGATTCACAGGGGGTTGCAGAAGGCTTTGATTCAGAGCCTGATGTGAGGGTCACTGAGCTCTGGATAAGGGTCAATGAACACAGCTATCATTACTGATTGGTTGTATTCTGATGACACTCTTGAGCACTGCTGAAGAAAGACCAAAAGGAGTTAAAATGATCCAGAGAAATGGAGAGAACAATTCCACCGACAGCTTCCATTTACAGCTGCCTGGTATTCTATTACAGAAAGGAGCAGAAGGAAAAAAAGACACAGGAGTTAAGGAAAAGAAAGCTCCAGACAAAGCCTTGAATAATATAGCAACAATGAAAGGGACTCTTTCAATGTCTTGCTTTTATTCCCCACTGGAGAATGCAGCGACACAAAGCAAGCAGTCTGAACCGTTACGATTTTGGAGCGCGAAAGAACTTTTGCCCATTGACGTCCTCTCATCGACAGTTTCATAGATCCTAATCTAGACAGTGCGCAGTTAACCCTCCTTGCCTTATTGTTTGTGAGGAGTTCAACTCACTCTTGCTTCAGAACTCAGTAAGTTGTGTTGAGCTTACAGCTGAAATTGCTCTCCAATGCCAACACTGTACTTGTAATGACCTCCCTGTGAATATGACACTCAGTTCCACAACTGGCACCCCTGTGGTACCAGCCCAAAGGAAGAAACAGCCTTCAAAACCACATATAATTATTTCTGTAATTAACAATATCAGTATCAACTTGTCCATTCCACCCTTCAAGATGTCAGTTAGCAGACCCACCTAATTGCCCAGTATAGTACGGAACTTGACAGATGAGAAAACTTCCAAATTTGAGCCTTCGTGCAAACTAAATGAGCTTATCGAAGTAATTTCTTTCCAAGGGACAGGGCAGAAGTTTAGGACACAACAGCTGACATTGCTGTGCTCGGATTGCACATTCCAGTGACCCACTGGTAATTGCTTGTGTGAACTGTCTCCCCAGTTAGACTAGCTAGTTGACTACCTGGGCTTGTGCATGAGGCCTGGTGGTTTAAGAGAGATATCAGGAAGGTATTGGCAACCCATCCAAATGTACCCCAATGAGGTTAGGAGAAAGTGGAGATAAGATTGAAAGGAATGAAGATGTATCAACTTTTACATTTAGTTTAGGGACAATGTATTGTCTAACACTTTAATCAATTCTAATTAACTAGCAGATCCCAGTGGCTGTCTTTACAAATAGCAGCTTAGATATAAAATTTATTTTTGAGAGATTTGTTTCCTGAGTTGACAATGCATTGTACAGTCAGAATTTACTCTTCATTAATTGTGTTCTTTTTCATAGGAGCGAGAAGCCAGACTTCAGACAGAGATAGACAAGCTGTACAAGGAGCTGAAAGAGCAGAAACAACTCCTTAAACAGAATTCTGATGTAATGCAGCAGCTACAACAACAACTGCTGAAGGTGACAATTCTTATCTAAGGTCGGCTGGACTCGGAAGGGCGGGGGGAATATATTGAATACTGAAGCAGTCCATGTCCAAATGCAGCAAGACTTGGACAATATCCAAGCTTGGCTGTAAAAGGGCAGGAAATATTTGCACCACAGTAATGGCAAGCAATGACCATCACCCTTAGACATCCAGTGGCATACCATCAGTGAATTTCCAATTGTCAACATTCTGAGGGTTACCATTGACTAGAAACTGAATCAGAGTAGCCGTATAAACACAGAGTCTATAAAAGCAGGTCAGAGGCTGGGAATCCTGCAACAAACAGCTCAGTTCCTACTTTCCCAAAACCTGTCCACCATGTACAAGGCACAAGTTAGGAGAGTGACAGAATACTCACCACTTGCCTGGTTGGGTGCAGCTCCAACAACAGTCAAAATGTTTGACACTGGCTGGAACAAAGCAGCTACTTGACAGCCACCATATCCACAAATGTCCAACGCTAAGTAGCAGCAGAGTGTATTATCCACAAGATGTAGTGCAGGAATTCAAAGATCAATAGACAGCACCTTCCAAACTCATGACCACTTCCATTTAGGAGAAGGGCAGTAGATACTTGGGAACAGCAGACCCTGCAAGTTCCCCTCCAAGCCGCTCACCGTCCTGATTTGGAAATGTATCACTGATTCTTCACTGTCACTGGGTCAAAATCCTGGAATTCCCTCACTAAAGGCATTGTGGGTCTACCTACACCACATGGACTGCAGCAGTTCAAGAAGACAGCTTCACCACCATCTTTTTCAGGGCAGTTAGGGGTGGACAATAAATGCTGGCTCAGCTAGTGATGCCTACATTCCATGAGTAATTTAAAAAATTGTCATCTGCTTCCTTAAGAAAAATTGTGACTTTATTATATTAGGCCAATTAGTCAACTTTCCAAAATCCATCCAATACCAACAATAATATCATCGTGATGTAGCATAAACTGAGATTGCTGTTCACGAAGCTTTGTCTACATTAATAGCTGAATGCACTCACACGTCACCACTAGGGACGGCCAGATTATTTGCATTATTTTCTGATGGCTGAAGTTCAGAGCGCAAGACCTGTTACATGAAACAGTGGCCAGCAGGCAGAGGCTGACAACTGTCAGACAGAATCAACTTTTGGCCAACAACTGGGGAACAACAAACTTACTTATTTGGCCAATAAAGGCAATGTACTGCAAATGCTAGAAATCTGAAACCAAGACAGAGAATGCTAGAGAAACTCGTCAGGTCTGGCAGTATCTGTGGAGAGGGAAGCAGAGTTAATGTTTTGAGTCTAGTTTCAACACCTTTCAGCTCTGAAGAAGTCATACCAGACTTGAAACATTTACTATCTTTCTCTCTCCACACACAATAGCAGATCTGCTGAGGTTCTCCAGTATTCTCTATGTTTGTTCCAATTATTTGGCCATTGGACCATTGGGAAGAGCAAGAAGGAAAGGGCAAACATAATAGAGCCACTTCAGATGCATTTTCCTTTTCAGCCAACCTTCTCTTCACTTGCTCCAACCATATACAGGCAGTAAGCATCTGGAATTCTGCTCAGGCACTCCAAGAATATGGTGAGACCCCTTTGATAAAGTAGCGCCTTGAAGGCATCTAATGATCCTTTGTGAAGAGTGTATTGTGGGCCGGCTGGCCATATTGCAAATACTAAGCACATTGGGCATGAATTAAACCTTAGAATTCCTTAACTAACAGCATCAGTGACTGATGCAAGATGAGAATATCTGCTGCAGTGTGAATATTTGCAGAATGGATTGTGGCTTAGTTTTCGTTTTTATGCATCAGAATTTTCAAAGCGACATCTAATCAGTATGTAATGGCATTACCATTTCAGTAATTATACTATTGGTCTCTATATTCATTTGTGACGCAGTTTACCAGATTAGATCGTCTTTGCTGTTTGAGAGGAGCATGTACCAGCATCTGCTGTCATTTAATGGCCTGTGTCCTGACTAAAGGCTGTGTTCAGTCTTCCCTTTGATTTTCACATCCCAGGACAAGACAAAAGCGGAGAAGTCCAACATCATGTAACAAAAAAAGGTTTCCTTTCATGATGCGTTTGTTTTTGTTCTCCATCCACAGCAGGTTGTATAAGGACAGCAGACTTTGAAAGTAGCATTGATTAGAGATGAAGGGAGTTAGGACCGACTGAGATTGGAGCACATCTGCTAACTGCCAGTGATATCATCCTTTGGTGCCTCCCTGGTCAATGGCCCTAAAGCCTTTTTTTCTCTGTGAACGCATAAATAATCTCCTGCTTAACACATCTGCAACTGGTTTGAATGAAAATGTTTTCAGGAACAAAAGTTTCAGGCAAAAGACCCTGAATTGTTGAATAAATGTTGTTTAATCAGCTGCAATCCTCTACCCATTTTACATTTTTCAGCCTTTAAGTATCATTAAATGGCATTGCCGTCTGGACTTATTGTCCAGGTGTGGTATAACTACTTGGAGTTTTGTTCTAGTCCGATGATTGTATGTTATCAAAAGTGTCATTTCTACATGGGAAGCTGAGTTTGTAATATAATTGTTTGGATGGTCAGAAAATGATCAGTATACAAGGTCAGCATTCTTTTCTCTTTTTTAAGAGAAAAAGCTGCAAGGTAACTTGACTGAGGCCCTTAAAATTATCAAGGATTTTTGTTTTGGCAAATGTAGAAAACATGTTTCCACATGTGGGGGTATTCAAAACAATAACAAATCCAAAAGATAATTCAGGTGAAACATCTGTACTCAAAAGTGGTGAGAACATGAAACCCATTATCACACGGAGCAATTGCAGCAAATAGCATTAGCACAATTAAGGGGAAGGTAGATAAATCCATAAGATAGGAAAGTATAGAAGATATTGATGGGCTGGGGTAAAATAAAGTGAGTGGAAGCTCAAAGAGTCATAGACTCATAAAGCGCAAAACAGACCCTCTGGTTGAACCAGTCCATGTTGAACATAATCCCAAACTAAACTAGTCTCACCTGCCAGCTCCTGGCCCATATCTCTCCAAAACTTTCCTATTCGTGTACTTATCCAAATATCTTTTAAATGTTGTAATTGTGCCCAACACGTCTACTACAATTTCCTCTGGAAGTTCATTCCGCACATGAACCAACTTCAATGTAAAAAAATTTGCCCCTCATGTCTTTTTTTTAAGTCTCTGTCATCTCACTTTAAAAATGTTCTCCCTGGTCTTGGAATCCTCCATCCTAAGGAAAAGACACCAACCATCAACTCTATCTATACCGCTCATGATTTTATAAACTTCTAGAAGGTCACGTCTCAACCTCCTACGCTCCAGTGAAAAAAGGCTGAGCCTATCTAGCCTTTCCTTATAATTTTCAGTGCATAAACCTTAGATCTGATGGGACATATGACTTATGTTGCAAATTCTACGTAACCGCAGCAACACCTTGCCTTTACATAAAGCCAATGCCCCAAGGCTCTTCACACAAGTTCATAACAGGAGCAGGAGGAAGCTGTTTCAGCCCATCGAGCCAGTTTCATCATTTGATAAGATCATGATTGCAGTCTTAACTCCAATTTCCTGCCTGTTCTCATAACCAACTCCTTTGTCCTAACCTTGAGTATATTCAGTGAAAGAGAGACTAATGGGGTTAGCAAGGGAGGGAATGTCTGGGGTGGTATGGTTAGCAAGGCTGGAAGAGAACGATTATGGGGGTTAGTGAGAGAGGGAGAGAGAGACAGTGGGTGTCAGCAAGGGAGGGAAACAGAGATTGCTGGAGTCAGTGAGAGGGATAGTGACCATGGAGCGGAGTAAGTGAGAGACTGCAGGGGTCAGCGAGGAGGAGACAGAGGGAGGGAAAGAGAAAGAGACTGTGGGGCTCAGCAAGGGAGAGTGAAACTATATGGGTCAGTGAGGGAGAGAGATTGCAACTGCACATATAGTTTGGTGTTCACTCCCCATGCTGTTAGATTTTAACACAACATGAATGCAATAAAGACAGGACTGAATCCAGCAGATCTAGGGGGTTGGCTCCCAAACCATTGTAAGTGATGACATCTGGTTAACTTAGGGGGAATATGTTTGTCTACTGGTTGCATATTAGAAAGAAATGATATAGGAATTTGGTCAGCTTGAAGGGTTGCCATTAAATATATCTGAACTTTGGAGTATACCATTTCAAATATTATGGTTATAATATAAATTGTACAATTGGTTGGTTATAATTGTCTTCAGAAGTGGCAGTTAATTTCGTCAAATGCTGAAATAATACACTAGAAACAAAACAAATCCATTTTTTAAAACAATTCCTCTACACAGTGAGAAGACTGCCCTTGCTCCCTCTCAAAGCTGGTTGCTTTGCTCTCTTACATGGTCTGTTTCTTGTTTTATTTAAAAACACATCCCTGAGAACTGGATGGAGTGTGTTTATAACATATCAGACAGTAACAGGGAATCAAAAGCTGCGCAGAAATTTGACCTCAAATAATCTGTACCTGATTTTTCTGTTAAGACACCATTCTGTTATATCTTAGAGTTAAGGATTGTGTAACTTTTTGTGGCTCTCTCGCACCCAACCCCCAACTTTTAGCATACAAAATGCCGGCATCATGCAGTTATTTTATTTGTGTTAGACACTAATGAAGCTCCCATTATTAATGTCTGTCTCTCTCTCTCTCTCTCGAAGGTGCAGTCTCAGCAATTCCAAACAGACTATGAGCAAGGAAACAAAGCCACTACAAAACCAGAAAGTAGAATCTGCGCGGTGATGTAAAGGGAGGTTTGGAACAGGAGTGTATTCCAGGCAGACCGTGTTGGCCGGGGACAGTTCTCAAACAGGGACTGCACAGTGTGGATTTGGGTTGTGTGCCATGTGAGCGGCTGGGATCTGAAACACACACACAACACACAAAAAAAACTTCTGACCTGTTGCCATGGTGATCGTGCTTTCAAGGGACTTTCTCCACAAATGGCTAAGATGAAAAGGACCTATTTGACTTCTAGCCCCATTCTCCCTCCCACCCTTCCCCCGGCCCCCCTCCTTATCTCTTTGAAGTGGCCGTGAAGCCCACCCGGGAGAGACTGGGCGGCAGCTGCTGTTGTGGACGGAGCATTCCCTGTGTTAAAGCACCTGAACCAACTCAGTCAAGGGTTGAAGTTCAAATGAAACTCAAGTAGCTCTAGGTCAAAATGCCTTGAGGTATTCAGGACGGTGCTGTGATTTCCTGATTTGAGTCACTGTTCCCTTGAGATTGACAGAAAGTATAACGGTGGGGGTTACCCTGCTCACTTTTCTTACTCAGCTCCACATCCCATACTTATTTAACAGAGATAATGTTGGTTGTGTTGGCAAGATTTCTTTCATGAAACTGACAAATTAGTAAAATTTAATGTAAAATTCACAACTAAATCTAAGATAGAGCACAGGGCCAAGACCCAGCAAATTTACAATAGATTCTTTATAGTTGATGGGGACTGATAATCATGATATGTGTAATTGTATCCAGTAACAGATGGAGACAAATAACTATGGTATGTGTATAATGTTATGGTACGTGTATAATGCTGGGCTATAACTGATCGAGTGTAATAATTGAGATGTATATAGTGTGCCATAAACTGACTACGTCGACAAAAGTATATTAAAGGATATAAAATCAAATACATGTCTAATGTTCCTAACTTCGAGCTAGGTGGTTATGTAAGTACCTCCTACTCCAGAGGTGTGTAATAACATTTCTGTAACATGTTGATGTGAAAATATACTAAGCCGACAAGATCAAAATTTACTCCTTCTGGCCCCGGTATTGATGTCTTGCCAAAATTTAAACTCATTGCAATGCTGCAAAATCAGACCGTGATTGGAATTGGACAGTGATTTGAAAGGTTTTCCAAATGTCTTTTCTTATTTTTGTCGTTTATCATCAGTTTCTTCAAAGATTATAGGGGAGGTGATGGCCCTGTGGTACCATTGCTAGAGTATTAATCCAGAGACCCAGGTAATGTTCTGAGGACCCAGGTTTGATTCCTAGTGCAGCAGATAGTGGAATTTGAATTCAATAAAAATCTGAAATTAAGAATCTAATGGTGACCAGGCACCCATTGTCAATTGTTAGTCAGGGAGGAGCCCATCTGGTTCACTAATGCCCATTAGGGATGGAAATCTGCCATCCTTTCCTGGTCTGGCCTACATATGATTCCAGACCCACAGCAATTTGGTTGACTCACAACTGCCCTCTGGGCAATTAGGGATGGGCAATAAATGCTGGCCCATCCAGTAATGCCCTCATCTGCGAATAAATTTTTTAAAAATTCCCTTAAAACTGTGAGCAGTTTTTGTTTACTGAGGGCACAGTGATGTTGGTCTGTCACCCTGAAAGTCTTTTGATTCCATTGTGATCTCCATGAGTGCTTCAATCTTTCTGCAGCGAAATTGGATAGTGACTGAAAATACACACACCTAGGAATCGAGACACACTCGGTAATTGTTTAGCAGTGCTTGGGAGAGACATAAAGCAGCACCTATTTCTATCTCTAGATACAAGCGAGTAATGATCAGCCTCACTGGCTAGAAGTAAATACATGTAAATATTGGATGAAGATTTCAGAACATGAGGAAAGCAGAGACAAGAAAGATCTATTTGGGTCTTTGAAGCTCAGCCTTTTATGACCATGATTTTCCCCTTTTAAACTGAGGCTGTGTTTTGAAAATCGCTATGATTTTAACTTTTTACACCCCGCCTGGCAGATTATTGCAAATCTTTGAATAAATAGGTTCTCCCCAAAACCTGTTTGAAATGTACTTTCCATTATTTAATGTCCTCTGCTCCTATTTTCCTTGACGTTCTGTTAATCAGTAATTGTGGACTTAGTTTTATCTGCAGAGTTTAATATTGTACAAGGTCAGCATGGGCCGAAGGCCCTGGCTCCATGCCATAGGACTCGCGGTGAAATCTCTTTTTAACCACCTTCCTTCTTTCCTGGAGAGCTTTAGCTTATCTAATCTTTGAAATAGCTTATCAATTGGATTTGTTGATTGGCTTTTGTATGTCCTTTGCAATGAATGGATTTCTTTTTGAGCTGTGAGCAACAGTCTGCCAAATAGAGTATGCCCACTAAATTTGAAGCCATATAGTGCAACCTTCATGCAATTGTATTAACTGTCCTGTTCTCCATTAGCTCCTGATCCAAACAGGCCTCCTTTTAAAACTCCAATCCTGATTTCAAAATGTCAATTCTGACCATATGAGCATTGCTGATTTTAACCATTCCCCATTGGTAGCTGTGCCTTCATCAGCACAGGCCCTAAACTCAATTTTTTTTTCTGAAACAGTGCCATGGCTTAGTTGGTTAAAGTGTCTGCCTGGTAAACAGGAACTCCAGGGTTCAAATCCCAGCTGTGCCTGTACCTTACTTGAAAGGGCAGCAGCACCAGGGACCCGGGTTCCATTTTAGCCTTAGAGATAAAAGGTACTGCAGATGCTGGAGAATCCGAGATAACAAGCATGGGGCTGGATGAACACAGCAGGTCAAGCACCATCATAGGAGCAGGAAAACTTGACGTTTCGGGCCTAGACCCTTCATCAGAAATGGGGGAGGGGAAGAGGGTTCTGAAATAAATAGGGAGAGAGGGGGAGGCGGATAGAGGATGGATAGAGGAGAGGATAGGTGGAGAGGAGGCAGACAAGTCAAAGAGGCGGGGATGGAGCCAGTAAAGGTGAGTGTAGGTAGTGGGGTAGGGAGGAGATAGGTCAGTCCAGGGAGGACGGACATATCCGCCTCCCCCTCTCTCCCTATTTATTTCAGAACCCTCTTCCCC
>JAHRHZ010000047.1:6638761-6710008 GCA_024137785.1 Ginglymostoma cirratum | reverse complement strand
CTAGACCCTTCTTCAGAAAATTTTCTGAAGAAGGGTCTAGACCCGAAACGTCAGCTTTCCTGCTCCTCTGATCCTGCTTGGCCTGCTGTGTTCATCCAACTCTACACCTTGTTATCTCTGCTCCTGTGGCTTCTTGTCTAACAACACTTTTCACATCTTACACTCCTGGAGAGGAACCATTTCACATGATTTCCATCTTAACAAATAAACAAACTGCATTTAAGATTGAATTGACTAACACTATTTTATTTTTCATTATTCTATTTCCACACGCTAAACAATTTGAACTACAAAAACAAAGGAAGCTGTTATGATACAAAGTCAACAATCATATGATCAGTGGGAATCTGAACATTCACACGAGGAACAATGAGTAAATAGGAGAGGAAAGTGCTTTGAGCTTGGGTAGGGAGGGACCGCACACTCTTGGACCAACGCCTACTTGAGATTTGGTGTTGGTGACATTTTGTAGCTGAAACCTCGTGTTCACACAACCGGGGATATCATTTTGACAGCAGGAGACAATTTCAACACAAAAAAAACTACATCTGCTTTAATAGTTTGCTCTGGATAACCTTTTGGAATCCAGCGTCACACATCAGCAGCTCAGGTCCTTACAACAGTTAGTCAGTATCCTCTTTTTTCTTACAGTACAGAACTCGGGCCGAGTGGCCTGCTTCCACACTGTAGGGATTCGACAATTTATATATAATGAATGTAACATTACACCAGCATAATTGTTCTGGGAACAGTATATCCTTACATATCAGAAATGTTAATACCACATTGTTGAAGTTAACCTTGAGATAAGTACGGATTAAACCCACCACCAGTTGAGCTCCTGACATTTAACCCCCAACACAGGTAAAATTACCAATCTCCTCCTTTTGATAAATCGACATGTGTGTGGTATTAATCACCTTCGCTTGATATCAACAAAATAATGCCCCAACCACCCCACCCAAATCTATTCCAAATGAATTGGCATTGGGATATTTGGTAATCCTTTGAAAAATCAACAAATCACTTTTAAGTAAAAGAGGGCATTGTTCATAGTCAATCTGTGGTTAAAATGAGGACAACACTTAGCTCAATGATCCATGTCTGAAAAAGGTCTCCTTTTGATGAGGTCTCCAGATTGATGAAGTGATATTACATGGTGCATTAGTGATGAGGAGACGATCCTCTCTTTGAGACAGCAAAATAGTATTTGTGCTGTAAGCACCAATGACAGACTTTTGGGGAACTGATCCTCCAAAATCAATTAACACTTGTATTTAAAGTAAACAAAACCACAGGAGGTCATTTTAAGCCAACATGCCCAGTTGGAATGAATTGGGTTCCAGTTGGATGCACATTTTAGACTCTGCTCTGTTTAATGGTCTGTTGATTTCAATGCAGTGTAAAATTGTGGGGAAGCAAACAGGATCCAAACCAATCCTACTTCATTTCCTCTGGGTGGGTCAGGTTAAAATTGCCACCAGTAATTATTTGGCTCTGTTTTGGCACACAATGTTACACAGCACCTAAACGAAACCAAACCATAAGGGTGCGAAATAGACATGACTATAGTGCTTGTTCCTTCATGACTGGACACCACAAAGGAAATTAACAGAAAAATAAGCCTCAAGGTTTTCATTGTGTAAATCAGATTGTGCTGGGCAAATGTGTTTTTAGACCAATAAAGACCCGTTTTACTAAAGAGGCTTTGTAACAGTATTATCCACATGGTTATCATTAAATCTATATCCAACCTAACACTGTGTAGACATTTGTGACTTAAAAGTTATAATATATTACTAAAAAATCTAAATCTAAGTATCTCAAAAACCCCAGCAAATGTGTTTATAATACTGAAAATAAGACATCACATTGGCAGAAACAAACTGTGCATTTCTGAAAAGAAACTTCAGACACATTTCACACATAATCATTATTGTGGCTGTAACAGACAGTAATTAGTGTGTAAAAAAATATCATAAACTATCGTTAAAAAATTTCATCCCTTTACAGTGAATACATACCTGATGCAACTTAGTGAGTAGCCAGTTTCTACCTGATCTGTAAACATATGCTGTTGGAAGCCATCAGACAAACACTTAATGTATTTGCATGGCTGCCGAGTCTTCTATTTTACGGGAGACATTAGCTTCATTCAAATAACAGAAACAGTCATTTATAGGTTGTAGTGATTACCTATTCTGCTCCTGGCGTAATTTAGAAAGCAGCCCCAATCTTTAGTTTAAAACGGAAGGAGTCTGTATCATGTAATTTAAATAAAAAGTCTCTTATTAAAACTTGCTGGTCTTTTTTCATACACTATATTGCGTAGCAAAATATTCTTCAAAATTACCTTGGGTGTAAACTCTCAGACACCAAAAGTTTCTACCTACAGTGAAGCTATTTTAAAAACACTTAAATCTTGTTATATACTCTCGATTACAATTTCAGTCCCTTAAGCATCCTGGAGTGTACTGGTGAAGAGCATAAGCTCACAATGGACCACTCATAAAAGGTGTGCCCAACGTTTCTTTGTCGACAAGAAAGCAAAACAGGAGAGACTCACTAATAAATACTTCCAAGCTAACTGTCCGAAAATACCCTGTTATCGCAAAGCTACTCTGCATTCAGCTACAAAACAAACGTGAGGATGTTTCCCTGAGATAGCCGTCACCCCTGCTGCATTGTCAAGGAGTGTGAATAAAATCGAACACTATCCACATGTCAACAAACTAGAGCATGTCACACAGAATCTGAGAGTGAGAGTGTGGAACAGTGTGTGTGCAAATGGTACAGAACGCACAACACACCATCAGTTCTCCATTGCTGCCACCCTCATGAACTTGGCATATCCCCATGTCTGGGTTCAATGGTATTCCTTCCTAAATTTTGTGTCCTTGTATTCTGTTACAATTTCATGTTTGAAACTGTGGCAGTGTTAATTACCAGCTGCCACCCGTGCCACTTATAGGGCTCATTTCTCTTAAGTATTTGAAAAAACAAGTCCCACATGTACAGCCTTTGAGTATTACATTGATACAAGAAGAAAGCAGTTCTCTTAAATGGATGGCAAAATACAATCAACTTATTGTCAACCCAATGTTCGATCAAGACAGGATATAATGTAGGAGCACTGTGGCTCACAGCACCAGAGACCAGGGTTTAATTCCACCCTTGGGTGATTGTCTGTGTGGAGTCTGCACATTCTTCGTGTGTCTGCGTGGGTTTCCTCCAGGTGTTCTGGTTTCCTCCCACAGTCCAAAGATATGCAGGTTAGGTGGAACTGCCACGGGAAATTGCCCATAAAGTCCAGGGATGTGTAGGTTGGGTGGATTAGCCATGTGAAATGCAGGGTTACAGGGATGGTGGTGGGTCTGGGTTGGATGGTCTTCAGAGGGTCAGTATGAGACAAATAGCCTTCTCCACACTGTAGGGAATCTATGAATCACTGGTTAGAAACTTTCTCAAAGGATTGAAGAATGTGTTTGGAGAATTACTAGGGCAAACTTCCATCTGATTTATAAATGTTGAATGTGGAACTTCCAAAGTCCATCATCAAAGATAAAAAGGACTTTAACATTTAATGCAATACTCAAAGGCTTAGCTGCAAAACTTAGCGAAATCAGTCCTTAGCAATCTCATTCTAGTTCGACTGTCAGGTAGATATTGTAGTTTTGTTCAAAATCTCACATTAAGTGGCTTCATAAATTTCTACAAAGAGTAAATATGTTGGCGAGTGGAAGCCAGAGTGAGGACGAAAGTTAAATTCTGACACTGGTTTGTGTTGGGACAACAGAAAGAGGCAGAGAATAAGCTCAGGAGAAAGATCAAACGGTTAATATTGAGGTAGATAACTGACTGCCCACCATCTAATTAAACTGCACAATAAGGCTTCACATAAACTAACAACTTTCACGAGCAAACAATTGTACGGAAACAGGGACATCAGAGCAACCCTGGTGAAATACAGAAACACGGGCACTGCAGTCTGCAATGATCACAGTTACCTTGACAGATTAAGAACAAGGGTAACAAAAAATCAGGAAAAGCAAGACTGCAAATTTACAAAGATATCCAAAGGAAAAGGAAGTTTAGATTCAGACAAAAGCGCTGCTGTATTTTAGACTGTCATTATGGAAGTCAACTCAGCCTAGGCCAAGACTTGCATTGTGGAGGGGATTCCGATAAGTACTGCCTTCACATCTGCAATTTGTACTTCTCTGTTTCCCTGCACGCTATGGAGGAATGTTCCGGATACCATTTCTCTTTCCCGGAAGAACGTTCTGGATGCTGTTCCTCTGACCAGGTCATTCTTGATGAGATTTTGTTTGGTCCGGCAAAGTGAGGAGAGGTCCGCTGGTTTTTTTTTGCACCTCACATCTCAAGCGGGTGCTTCACATCCATGACTTCCCTTCACACACAAAAGAACAATTTGGCCAGGCTGATGTCAGCCACAAACTTTCCTTTCCAAGGCTATGGATTCTCTCGAATGTTATTAAATCCCGGGAGGTCTGGCAGGAGTCAGGGCTGGGAATGTTTGACTCAAACACTGGTTACATTGTTGTCCTTCTGTTTAGTATGTGCTCTGACCTAATGGAAACGGTATGAGAGTTACAGCAAGCTCTACACAGCAATGTGGTCAGTGCTGATTGGAAATGCAGAGCCTTGTTCCATTTTCTTCAAAAGCAGGTCTTTGGTGACGTTCCCAAGTGAGGAACAATGATAAAAAAAATTTCTCTAATAAACACTGCAGACAATCAATGCGAATAAACACCTTTGTAAAGTAAAAAATAACGCAAACACATAAGACGTGGCTATATACAGTGTAGCACACGCAGAAGTAATGACCATTAATTCCATGCCTCAGCATAATGCAGGCCGGAAGTTTGGTTAAATCACCACATACATCAATGGAGGGAAAACAGTCCCACAACACAGAATGGAGTTCTATAAAATTTGAGGTAGAATGTTTCTCTTTGTATTTGGAAGTGCTTTTTTTCCTCTTCTTCAGGGAAAATGGCAGATGAGTGAGGCCTTGAGGTAGTACTGCATCTGTACTGACCAAATGCTATTTTACTTTGTAGAAAGGAAGATACCAATTTGAGCAGTTTCCTTAGAAGACATTCAATGCGGCTGAGGTAGTTTTCAATCATCAAACTTTTCTTTGAGTTGTTTCTTTTTCCCCCAAGTCTCATTAGCAGCCTACACGTTGGCCCCACCAGTCACCTTGTTTGTTGAGGATCCACCACTGAAATGATGGAACTTGTGACCTGAGATGGATACAGTGTGAAATTCATCGAATCCCTGCGTAGAGAGCTGCCGGGTTTTACTAAACTGATGCTGGTAATTGTTTACGTCGAAGAAATAGTTAGAACAAGCAGCCAGCCAACAAACTGATGATATGCATTTGCAAATGGTGGAAATCTGTTGTGTGAGGGCCTGAAATGCAACCTCATTAGTTAAGTTTCACAGATAAACTATACCAGTTGAAGTACCTTCAATACAACACGCCTGAGTTTGTTGAGGATACAAACAGACTTCATTTCCACCAAATCCACAATACGTGAGCTGACCTGAGACTGATAGGCCTAGTGTAGATGCCAATAGATAGGAAAACGATGAATGTCAGCATGAGTTCCAGTCACAAGCCTACAGGTAGGCAATGAGACTTGGGTTCTCTCAAAGTTTCACTCTGCGGTGATGGAACTACTGTCTTTCGCTCCTGTGAAGCTGAGCTGATTAATATTTAGTTCAGGGTGGTCTAAGCAACATTGAACAACAGGGGTTTCAAAGGTAGTGTACTGCTCTTCAGTCACAACAAACTCATCCAGTGGGAACAGTGCGTTCTGGCAGATCGAACTGGGCTGTTCTTCAGTAATGAGGGAGACATTATTAGACTGTTGGGCATAAAGAGGAAAAAAAAGAAGAAAACACAACATTACTCCACGATATAACTAGAAATTACTTACCGACATAATCATAAAAAAAGCTTAATGCACGACTCCTAATTCACCAATAATCTTTTCTTTGACTACAGGGAGGGGAAATCTTTACAGACTGAGCCTTACCATGCAGTAAGGAACCAGGAACATAATTTCTTTTATGCTTTTTACACTACTGTGTACTTTCCTGCTGTTTTTATTTATTACATGATATGTCTATGTTTCAGGGAGCCAAATTCATTCCATGGTGAGGCAGATTATCGCTTAAGTTTACATGAAATGATGAAAGTTTATAGGCAGGGACACAACTAGAATCTGTACTTCCATGGACTCTCCTCCACGTGTTTAATCTTCAAAGTGACACCGATAAACATATATGAACCTTAAGGAAATCATGGCTAAAACTCAGAAAGTGTAAATCTGTCCAAGTGGTCTATATTCCATTATGTAATCTCTGTATGCTGTGGGGTTAGTACATTTCAGGTAATGATACCCATTCATCTCGTTGTGAAAGGATTTACTGATGTTGATAAAAAGTCAACTGGGGAGCTCTTGCCAAGTTGGTGTAAGGGATGCAAACATTTTTAACTTTGTTCCATGGCATCTGGTGTCATTTGGTGTTATTTCAGAGGAGGGTTACTGAGGACAGATGCACAGAAAGGGGCAACTTATCGAGTTATAGCTAGTTTAAATTTGACATGGAAACATGCATCGTAACATGCCTTCCCATTTCCACAGTAAGTGTATTTGAAGCCAATGTGGAGCCCAAAGTTCTTGTACTTTCCTGGAGACTGCTGCACTCTGCTCCTAACTGACCCTCAGGAAGGTCCGAGACATTCACATACTGCCAGCAGGCATCTCTGGCACCAGGGGCACCTCATGGCCACCTGCTTAGACCCTCCTCCACAAGTTCTTCAAACTGACTAGCCCCAATGTCATGACTGATGGGTCAGTTTTTATTATTAGGGGGTAGAACCCCATGACAATTCTGAAGCCCACCTCCCATTAGATCACTGGGAGAGAGCAGCAACGTGTTTACTGGAGGGAGACAATGTTTCTAGGACTTGTCCAAACTTCCTCCCCTACATTCTCAACCATCTTGTGCCTGGGAACCCAGAAATTTGAAGTCTTAATCTCAAATATCAATCAATACCCCTTGAATTTTTCTCAGTCACGTCGAATGCCTTACTGGATTTTCCTTGTGTAGGCGATCACTAGGAACTGGCGCAGGGAACAGTCGCTCCAGTTCGTTCATGTCAGCCAGCTTCCCGTTGGCAACAAACTCTTCCCGACCTCTCCGTGATCCGCCATTCAGCACCAGCCCTTGTGAATTTCTTTGCGCCCTGGTTGGAGCCTGAGGGGTGGCCAGGCGCTCCTCAACGTTTTTGCACATTATCAACCTAGAAATGCAAGTCCCAGGTGGCAGGTTTAGTTCTTAAATCATGAAAATATGGACTTAGTAGAGTTCTTGGTAAACTCAAACCATTCACTCATATCTGGTACTGCGCAGATTATTTTTATCATGACTCCCATTAAGTGTGTAATACGTACATAGCAAAAGGGAATGATGAGCGTACAGCCATAGAGAGTCCTACAGCACAGAGACAGGCCTTTTAGCCCAAATGGGTCCACGCCAATCTCTTGGCTGTTACTATTAAGACATCCATGCATGTCCATTTGTATCATGAATTATGACTGGTTTACGCACAAAAGCACAAAATGCATGTGCATTTGCAAATTCATCTACACACACATACGTACACACAAGCCTGCCAGTGCTCAATGCAATCTCTTTTTCATTACTATGCTTCAATATGTACACCTTTAATGGTGCAAGGACACGGGAGGCTATCCTGTCAAAAAATTCTTTGCAGCCCATACCTCCCACGATATCCAAAAACCAGGAAGAGAACACAGAAGATAATGCAGGTGACACCGATGTGGGTTCCAATGATAATGCCAGTTGTCGATGTTTTGCTACTGTGTTCCTCTTTCAGACAGTCACATGGAGTGTTCAGAACTGTAACACAGAATGCCTTTCATTAATGATTATTACATGATTATTCCCTTGCTCTCCTGGAAAAGATACAAGAAGAAACTTGTTATCCTGATGTGACAATTCTTCCCTCATCTGTAGCTTCCAACCCTTCTCCCTATTGCAGCCTTTACCTCGACTTTGTCAATACTGATACAGTCATTGCCACTCTAGGCCTTTTCTCTTTCATCAGTCCTAAACGCCATGTCACATTCTCTTTTGTCTAAGTGCATTTTAACATCAAGACTCAACCTTATAACAGTTTCAGAAACTTTTTGCCTTCCTGAGTCTTTCCTTCTTCCAACAATTTACAGATGCACAAAACCTGAGCCATGTTCCCTCTTGAATTCCACGTGTCTCCTACCCAAGTTTGATAGGCTACGTAGCCTTCTTAGAACATAAGACCTGAGGAGTAGGCAATTCAACCCCTCAATCCTGTGCTGCCAGTTAATATGTTCATGACCGATCTCATCTTGGCGTCAACTCAGCTTTCCTGCTCATTCTCCTTCACCCTTCAACCTGTTATTGATCAAAACTCTATCTCATCCTTAAATCTAATGGATGTCCCAGCATCCACCACACTCTGGGATAGTACATTCCACAGATTCACAATCCTTTCAGAGAAGTAATTTCTCCTCATCTCGGTTTTAAATCTGATACCCTTTATCCTAAAACTATGACCCTTATCCTAGATTGCCCCACAAGGAAACATTCTTTCTACGTCAACTTTATCAAACCCCTATAGATCTTATATACTAAAACCAGATCTCCTCTCATTCTGCTAAACCTCAGAGAGCATAGGCCGACTTAGTCAAACCCTTCGTTTCTCAAATCAATTTCATGTACATCCTCTGAATTGGCTCCATTGCAATTACATTCCTCGTCAATTAAGGGGACCAAAACTGCATGCAATACTCCAGGTGAGGTCTCGTGGCCGCTTTGTACACTTGCAGCAACAAGTCCCTGCTTTTATATTGTTTTCTTTTAGCAATAAATACCAAAATTTCTTATTACTTGCTGCACATGCAAACCAGTTTTCTATGATTTATGCACGAGGACACCCAGATCCCTCTGCACCAAAGTACTCTGAACGTTCTCCTCATTTACATAATAATTTTCCTTTCTTTTCCTCTGACCAAAATGGATAATCTTACATTTATCCATGTTAAACGTTATCTTGAGTTACTAAATACTGGATTCCGCTGGCTATGATAAACCCAACAATGGAACAGTTGTTATAACTTTTAATAACTGCATTTCCACATTGCTTAATCAAGTCAAATAGAATCTCAACTGAGTGGCTCCTAAATGTTTTCACCCAGGCACCACATGGTGAGGCAAAATGCCTTGTGGACTACTTATTGATCTGATCCCACTCTCTTGTGTTTGCCACCGCCACAAACTCCTCACAGTCATGTCTTTAAGGGGTGAAATCTGCCATCCTTGTCTGGTCTGGCCTTCATGTGAGTC
Source organism: Ginglymostoma cirratum (assembly GCA_024137785.1). Lineage (NCBI taxonomy): Eukaryota > Metazoa > Chordata > Chondrichthyes > Orectolobiformes > Ginglymostomatidae > Ginglymostoma > Ginglymostoma cirratum. The sequence goes on along the minus strand of JAHRHZ010000047.1, from coordinate 6,700,561 downwards.
AAGATCCACAACAAGATGACTGACTCAACTGCCTGCTCCAACGGCATAAGAAGCCATTCAGATCGAGGATAATTAGAGATGGTCAACAAGTGGTGAACTTACCAGTGTTATGCATACCCCATGTAAGAAGAACTGATGGGAAGTGCACTACTAATTTTAATGAGACACCAATGAGGTGATCTCTGATGTGAAGTGGAGAGCTTCAGTCTCAATGTTGGGCTGTGCGCTCAGCTCTGCTGTTTTCAGCTCGACCCCGCCCCTCAACCGGGTGTTAGAAATTTCAACTGATAGTTGTATGGTCTAACAGTGAAACATAGGAACACTGGACTTAGCAAGTGGTGTAGGCCAATAGCCCTTTGAGTATTAATCTGGTGTGTAAAACTACACCGTCATTGATGACTTGTGCCGCACAAGTGGAAGACAGTCTGGTTGTAGGACCCCACACAGTTAGTCAGGATGAGGGTTTGGCCTGTTCTTGTGTATGGCTTAGTCATAGTGTTATGCAGACAACACTTCCAGATTCACTGGTTTACCTCAATGAATCACATGCAATTGAGTCACTTCTTTTTGTACTCTGTCAGACATGCGAGCCATTTCAGCTCAGTGATAGCCCATAAACAGAAATAAGGTGAAGGTCCATTTCAGTGGCATTAGTTGACACAGAAAGAGATGCAGATCAGGATACGGGTTCTGACCTTGCACAAATAGTACCATGGACTCAACATTCACCGGTGCTACTAATGTAGCCATATGTAACTTCATCAGCTGGAACAACACACACACAGTCAGTGCTGACCAATCTGATGTTTCAGTAAATTTGAGTCCTTGAAAGGCATTTGGTTGATGACTTGCCCCAGCTAGAGCCTCAGCAGATGATGCATTTGACTTCAAGCTCCTGTCCTATTTATTCACAGCCTGGGCCTGGTTTACTCACCCCCAGATCTTTCAGCAGCATCTTGCAGAGCCACAAAGCGAACTGTGGAATTTCCATCTCCATGACGATTGAATGCGAGAAGCTTCACTTCATAGGCAATCATTGGATCTTGTACAAAAGACAAATCAGTTTTACAAACATGCTCTCAATAAAACGGCAGTTAAAATGAAAGAGAGAGAGATAGAGGTCATCTCATCAAGTTTCTATTTATGCATTGTCACTCTAGAACCACTCCTGATGTTGTCTGCTGAATACATTTATTAAACCCACACTCCAACCTGGGAAACCAAATTCAAAAGACAGTATGAGTTTGAAGCCACTCTGACAATGCTTATATCAGATCTCCAATCTGAGCTCCATTTGAGCCTGCCTTTTTATCTGGAGCATGGCATGCATCAAACTACAATCTGTTCAGTTGAGAACATCTCCAGAGTCAATCTACATTCTGCCCCTACAAGTACAGATTGAACAAATCCCCAGGAACGGTTTTTGTTCTACCAATCTTAACCCCTGTCTACCCCTTTACAGGTGATGTTCAACACAGTCCTCTTACCCAACTGAGTTATGTTGTATGATGTCACGTTGCTTGGTAGGAGTACAGGCCCGATGAAGTGTGCACCATGAATCCTGCGATAAAACAACTTGAATCCTTCATGCTGCCCAAGCTTAATGCTGGATTCCCATACAGCCTGAATGGCTGTACTGTTCAAAACTTTAATGAAAAGAGCTGGTACTGCTGGAACTGAAACATCAAAAAGACAGGGGCATTGCAAAAAGTAGACACCAAACTCCTGCCCACTACCACAAAGCTCATGCATCACTGATACCATAATACCACTGATGTCTGTTACTGTACACCAGTCATGAAGATATCGCACATGTAGAGTATTCCCACAGAACAAAGATAATTTACATAATAATTTTCCTTTCTTTTCCTCTGACCAAAATGGATAATCTTACATTTATCCATGTTAAACGTTATCTTGAGTTACTAAATATTGGATTCCGCTGGCTATGATAAACCCAACGATGGAACAGTTTTTATAACTTTTAATAACTGCATTTCCACATTGCTTAATCAAGTCAAATAGAATCTCAACTGAGTGGCCAGTGCCTCAATCCAGGGCAACAATAATTATTGTTAAGATGATGTTTAAATCCAAAAGTGCATGGTCACCCTTTTTACTTTGGTTCAAGAGAAGGATCCCAGCTTTGGAAGAAAGCAGGGTTTTTAAATGTCTACACTGTACTTGATAAGGCAGTCAGTCTGCATTGCATGGTTTGTTTTCCAGCCTATTCTGAGAAACTTTCTTATGTTCATTCTGACACTTCATCACATTTCTCTTCTGTTTCAACAATTTTCTGCAAATTCCAAGCCTGTCCTTAGTTTAAAAACTGCTCAGGTTTTCTAGGGCCTGGACTGAAGTTGGGAACTATTTAATATCTCATCATCTCAATTAGCAGCAACGTTAATGAAGAGAGTGAAAACAAGCTCACTGAGGCTCCCCTCATGAACCACTGATACAATTCTAAAATGAATGTAACTACCACAGAATTAACCTCAGCTTTGAATAGCTGCAATTCCAACATGCCTCAGTAATGCAAAATGAAATATTTCTGTGTCAAAAGGTTAGTAAAACATTCCGTCATCCGCAATGTGTGTCTCAGAAACGATCACACACTCTAACTCTGTGCTACTTACCTTCGCCCCGTGTGCTGCAGGTAGCTAGCTCCGACGGTTTGCTGGCACCTCGTGATGTGTACGCCTTTATGTAGAAAGTGTAGCCAGTCGATGGCTGCAGATCAGTTACCACTTGCTGTAAGGTGGTTTTGCTCACGGCCTCCTGGTACTCCATCTCCACTGGGTCTATGAAACGAACAAGGTAATAGGAAGTACAGCCTGGCAACACCCATGCCTACTCTACATCAGTAATCATTCAAGAGTCAATCAGGTTACAGAAGTTAAAAGCTGCTAAGTTAGTCAGTCAGGGCCAAGTCCAAAGTCTGAAATATTTGGGAGAAAGGGCCACTTCTCACAAATTAAACCCTCTGAAATAAGACTGGGACTTAATCATAGATCATAGAATCCCTGCAGTGCAGAAACAGGCCATTCAGCCTAACAAGGCCACACCGCCCCTCCGAACAGCATCCCACCCAGACCCATTCCCCTAACTTCCCATGTCTAACCCACCTAACCTAAACATCCCTGAACACTACAGGAAATTTAGCATGGCCAATTCACCTAGCCTGCACATCTTTAGGCTGTGGGAGGAAACCGGAGCACCCAGAGGAAACCCACGCAGACACGGGGAGAATGTGCAAACTCCACACAGACAGTCGCCCGAGGGTGGAACTGAACCCAGGTCCCTGGCGCTGTGAGGCAGCAGTGCTAACCACTGAGCCATCGTGCTGCCCTGTCAACATCGCAATCGGAAAACCTGCAGTCTCTTGGTAAGCAGGGTCTGCGGCTCCTGGTAACTGATAGCACCAAAACAAGACAAACTACAATAACTTAGAAAGACAACAATTATACAGAGGTTGACAAGCAAGTATCCAGCCTAACAACTTTCTCAACCTGTTCTTGGAAGCAGGAACTGCAGAATTTCCGAGACCAAGACATGACTGGTCTTCAAACAGACATTTTGACCAAGATCCAACAAAGAAGACATTAGCAGTAAGCCTTAGATCTCAAAAAGAAATGACATGAAGCATTGGAAACAAAACTGCTTTCATCTAAGTGGGAATAAATACTGAGAGAGGTAACCCAAGGCTCAATATTGAGATCGCCACTGTTTCTTATTTACATTGTGACTTCGGTTCAGCAATTCGATCAAACAGGGAAATCTGCTGATGATACCAAACTTTTGGTCGGGGAGGGGGCGGGGGGGGGGGGCGGGGGGGAGGTGGTGGAGGTTGGAGAGTAAGGGGTAATGAAATTGCAAGAGGCAGTGCTGGAAATTGGAAATTACAGAATCAGTGTGTAAAAGACATGTGCAATGTGACGCAGATTCAATTTAACGTTGACAGAAGGTGCACAACGGAAGAAAAAATTATGCAAGCTACATATTCCACAAATGGTTTCGACATTCAGGAGAAACCAGAACTAGCCTGGTGGTGGGGAAACTAGAACCTGTCTGGACAAACAAACCGAGATGTGAATGTCTTTCCTCACTTGTGAATATTTTGCGGTTTCTAATTTTAGAAATTAACAGCTCTTTTGGTTTGTTTAGCTTGCCCTTCAGAATAAGGGCTGCAAAGGAATTTACTAGTGGCATTATGTACTCCACTGACAGCTTAATGCAGAACATACCTTATCACGAAGGTCAGAGGACTGCTCAGTTACAAAAACAAATAATTTGGGACCTAGTGAGACGTTGATTTCAAAAATACCAACAGACAGGAATTTTATGCCAAAGGTACTATTTGTTACTGAGGAGCTGAGTGAGTCCTTCTTTGTGGATATACAGTCATTGCACAGGAACACCACAGCTGCATGTTTCCCCTTTAAGCCAAAAACCATTCTGACTTGGAAATTTATCACTGCCCCTTTACTGTCACTGGGTCAAAACATTGAAACTCTGTAGCAGTACACTGGATGTTGTTAGGGTACCCTACATTTTAGAGAAATCACAGATGGTTGAGTTATTCTGAAATAACTTAAATTGGGAGAGGCGATGGCCAGTGGTATTATCGTTGATATTAATCCAGAGACCCAGGTAATGTTCTGGGGACCTGGGCTTGAATCCCACCATGGCAGATGGTGGAATGTGAATTCTAATCTGGAATTAAGAGTCTAATGATGACCATGAATCCGTTGTCAATTGTCGGAAAAATCCATCTAGTTCACTGATGTCCTTCAGAAAAGGAAATCTGCATTGCATACCGGGTCTGGTCTACATGTGACTCCAGACTCACAGCAACATGACTGGCCCTTAGCTGCCCTCTGGGCAATTAGGGATGGACGATAAATGCTGGCCTAGCGACGTCCTCATCCCATGAACGAATAAAAAAAACATGTGGACTGCAATAGTTCAAGAAGGCAACTCATCACCAATGCTGCCTTCAAGCTGAGAGGCTGTGTGCATGCCACTCCGAAGGTCCACGCATGGTCATTGGTGTTCGCACACCTGCCATGGCACTGACTTCAGGTTCCCAAAGTGGCTGTCATGCACAGGTAGGAAAATTAAAGGGAACATTACTCACCACCACCTTCCCAAGGGCAATTAGGGACAGATAACAAATTCTGGCCTAGCCAGTGATGCCCACATGTCCGTGGAAAAAAATAAAGTACGTCTACATTAGTATAGCTTGTTATAAATTTATTCTGAAACTATGCAGAAATTATTAACAAACTGCCTTGTGATGATTGAGTTTTGCTGGAAGTACTGATACATATTGCATCAGCTACGTCCCACCCCAGCACCATTACATAAACTGAGTGAGCGAATCAAACGGGCCACATGAAAGCAGGGAGTCGTTTGCCCACCTGCAGTTTTCCTGATGTGCAGCACGTAGCCGATAATGTCTCGCGTATTCTCAGACGGCTCAGTCCACGACACCTGAATGGCTGTCGCAGACAGAGCTACAGCTTTCACATCCCGGGGGGGTCCTGGAAGTCCCTCAGCCCACAGCACTGTTAACCGTGCACTAGCTTGGGTTGACCCTGCGTCATTCTCAGCAATACACTGGTAGATTGCTTCATCCTCTGGAGAAATTCCATTTATTGTAAGTGTACTAGGGAAAAAAAGAAAACAACATCAAAATGCATCATACAACTTGCAAACCAACACTGCGCTGGCAGCATTGATTGTTCTTGATCATTTTTCCTTTCCAATTTTCTCTTTTAATTCTTTCTTTGCTGCTTTTGAAGATGATTACATTTTACATACAGTTCCATTGGCACCAATCAACCTTGTGCAACTATTCAACCTGAGTGAGCGTTAAGATTGAATGCTGGAAACCATTTGCCCAATGTCAAAGTAATCTTTGTTCATCCAGCTTGTAAATGTTCTAGCAGCACCACTGAAAAGCAAATTGCAACTGTGGAGATCCTGCCCAACTGCCCTTTCCTTATACCAAGGCTGCCAAAGCCAACTGTCAAGCTCCTCCTAACATTGCAATCAGCTAGTATAATACACAGCAGTGAGAGATGTAGAGCGTTTCATTGGTATGCATCTTAAACATTGAGGTCATGTTTCCAGGTTATGCACCAAGGGTTTGGATGATCTTCGGAGGGTATGAACAGAAACCTTTACAGGAAGGGGAATCATAAGAAGACGATCCCATAAAGATGGATAGTCATGGAGAGGCATTAGAATTGGTTAAACAGTTAAGACATAGGAGTAGAGATAGACAAATCAGTCCATCTTGTGTACTCCAATGGCAATCATCAACTCCATTTTCCTGCCTTTTCCCCATGCGCCCTGACTCCCTTATTGATTACAAATCTATCTCAGCCTTGAATATTCTTAACGACTCAGCCTTGGCAGGCCCATGTGTAAAGAACTTCACAGATTCATCGCCCGCTGATAGATGAAATTCCTCATCTTAACTCAAGAAATACTGAACTTGGTGATCCCTTACTCTGAGATTATGTCCCCTTTGGGGCCTGGCTCTTCCACGAGGGAATACAGCCTCTCCACATCTACCCTGTGAAGCTCCCTAGGAATCTTCAATAAGGTCACCTCATGTTTTACTAAACTGCTCCAGGTGCAAGACCACCTTACACAAGCTCTCCTCATCAAACAGTCCCTCCATAACCAGGACCAGCTCAGTGAACATTCTCTGGACTGCCTTCGACATCAGTACATCTTTCCTTAGATAAGGGGACATAAATTGTTCATAATCTTCCAGGCAGTACCATGTTTTAGTAATATCTTCCTATTTTAATATGCCAATCCCTTTGAAATAAAGGCCAACATTTCATTTGCTTTCCCCATTGAACTTGAGTGCTAGAGATAAGGACACTACCGTAGCACCATAATCCTCTAACCGTGTTAATACACGACCTCCAACACCATGGGCTCTTAACTGATGAAGCAGCCTCATGTGTCGTACCTTATTAAACATCTTATGGTTTGGGCTACGGGTGAAGCATTAAACTGGAGAGATTCAAACTTGAAGTGGCCAGTGACTGAACAGCTGCATTCTTCATAAAGATTTTGTCAGATAACAATTGAGGTCATACGACTTGAATCATTTTTCACTGGCTGGAAGGTGACACTTTGAAAGAATGGCTGAGGGCAGGGTCTGCTTTGACAGCCAAACTGTGATATTTCACAAGCGCTAAGTGCATGAGAATATTCTTAACATACTTCAGTATTTGTTGCGAGTCAGAGCCTGAGAGATTCAGGAGCCTGTGAGATTCCACAACGCTCAGTAAATGGCAAGTGCTATTTCCATTGTCTGGGAAGAATTCTACGGCACAGCACTGTAAGGATTTATGGAATAGTGAGAGCCCTTTAGCACATTTACAGGCTGGTTTATTTTTGGAAGCTGGTGGGATGGGTTAATCTGATGTGATTCAAGACAGGTTGAGGCAAGTAAGTACAGCTTTACTTAAAGCAAAGTCTTTAGCAGAGTATTCGGACTGTGTCATGGATCGTCACCTTGGTAAATAAATAATATGCATTCCAGGTGTTTATTCTAAGGCCGAGCACTGCAAATGGACATCATCTCAAAAGTTAATGCGCTTTGCAGAACTACTTTTGGAGAAGATAATGAAAGTACAGCTGAACTGTCAGGAGACAGATATAACTGACTGAAACCCATCGTTTTGACTGCCACTTTTAATCAGGATGTGGAGCTGCCAGTGCCAGACTGGGGTGGACAAAGGTGATCCTGACAAAGGGGTCACAATCCAAAAGCTGGTGATTTCAATTAAACCTATTGGACTACAACCTGGTGTCGTGTGACTTCTGACTTTTTAAAATCGGGGTTATTAGAATGGCATCTGACTGTCCTATTTCCTCCTTTGCCGGGATTCTTCGCTGGAGTGGAAGTACTGACCCTGACTGGAGTATCGTTCCACTGGGTGTTGGCAACTATCAGATACTTCGCTCAGAACGCATCCTGTGAGGTGACTAAATAATGGCAGATTCCACAGGGTACAAAACTTAAGCATGGTTCGTCCTTCTTTGTTGCCCACAAAAGCACACTTCCTAATAGGAAACGCCAGCTGATATCGGGGAGGGTGGAACTATGGATAATGTCTCTCTCTCTCTCTCAAATCCTGAAGCCAAGCGTACCACTCCTACTGCCACCTATTGGATTTTCTTCTTCCAACTTCCCACTGAATACGCAGCCCATAATTTCTTAGGCAGTTGGGTGTACAGGAGCCATATTAGCTGGTTGCTGGGTCCGTGCTGCACCAATGACAACGTACTAAGTAAAAGACAAAAACGTGAGATCTACTTCGTATTGCTGCCACTCATCAGCCTAGGGGATAACAATAAATGCTGCTGCTGGTCTGTGGAAATGGTAAGACTATTATGCTGGAACACAGTAATGCCACCAATTCCTGTTTACATGTGAATCTTCTACTAAAGTAGAAAGGGAGACTCCCTCTGTGGTAATCCCAGGGGCCAGTGTCTTCAGAAACATTCAAGATCCTTTTATGTGACGTCAATAGTGATGTTTTACAATAAGAGATTAGAAATGAAAAGTTACCACATCCAAAGGCAAACAAGCTACTGAAAAGAAAATTCCTCGCCAGACACTTAACAATCACTGACAAAACTCGATCCTAAATTCAACAGAAATCTCCATTGCTTTATGAACAAAAACCCCCAAAGTCAATTGCATCACATGTAAAATTAATTTTAGATCCAAATAATACACACCAGACACTAAATGTAAAACAACTGAAGAATATTCACGAAAGCTCTTCTCTGTTCGTTTCAGTTTACGATTGAGAAGCTTCCGTTCTAGCCTATAATATGAAAGGTATGTGTAGACCCCTCTCCCAACAAACTTAATGGATGTGAACATTTCATTGTGTGGAGAGTGGACACATGTTCATTACTGCACACTTCAATCGGGGCATCCACATTCAAATGAAAGACATTTCACTTTGAAATAGAAAGGTCTGCTTGTATGCAAAGGCTTCCTGGAGTTCTGGGAGTTTCCTATTGAATGCTTCATCCTGATGGGATTAATAAACTTCAGTGAGACAAGAGATCAAAGAGACTCCTTTAACGCCCATTGTCAGTGTCTTCCCTCTCCACTCCTGGGTTAGATGCTGCGGCAGTGAATAAACTCACTACTTTCCTTCTGAAGGCAGCCATTTCCTCTCTTTACTGGGGAGGCCTATCAATGGGTGAGATGCAGCTCTTGAACTATCCTGTGATGTAAAAATGTGAAAAGAATTTCTTTCCTTTTTATCAGAGTTCATGATGCGGGGTGTGGAGGGGGGTTACCATGGGGTCACAGCACACTGATGGCAAGGTATAAAGCTGAGGGGTTTATGTTTCCTTCGTGACAGCTTCAGAAGGGGAGCTTCAGCAAGCTTAAAATATACAAATTTCTTAAAGGGGCTTAACAATCTCGATACAGGAAGCATCTTCCCGCTGGCTGGGAGGTCAGGTGGGATTCCAAAACAAGAGAGAGACACTCTGTCAATGCTTACAGCAGATGTAGATAGATTGTCCATTAAGAGGGGCTATGTGTATGTGTGTGAAAGGATGCAGGGGGAGAATGAAAGATTTTTGGAGGGATGCAGAAATGCACAGTTGGACTTTAAGTGAATGATGGAGCCAAGACCAGTCTTGTCCCTTGTTCGTATGCTTGCAGAATAAGAGGGAGGCGGTTTAGGATTGAGAAGAGGAGGAATTTCCTCACTGAGTCTTCCCTGCCAGTGAATCTTTGGAATACACTACTCTGGCGGTTTTCTCACTGAGTACATCCCGGGCGGAGGTCTGCAGATGCCCAGATTGAAATATATCATATGGGGGATAGGACTGGAAAAAGCCATTGAGATAGAAGATCAGCTGTTGAGTGACAGAGGGGGCTAAGGCACCGGGTAGTCTATCCCTGCTCCTGTTATTGATGTTCCTACAAGGCTTTGGGCCTTCTGAATGTTTCAGCCAGAGTGACCTGGGGGATTCGTTTGCTACATTGCCCAATATGACAGGTGGTGAATGCCCACAGTTAACAAGTGTCTGCAGGACGTGCCACCGAACTAAACACGCAGCCGCACACACTATACCTCAAACCATCACATTTCTACACCATTGTACTCAATGTTAGCTTAATCAATTCACCGCTAGATATTGAGAGCAAATTCTTCGCAGCCTTAGCATTTATCATCCTTTGGAGTGAGAATGCCCAGCTGAAATAGCCACTACATTCAGAATTGCTTCCTTTTAAATTCTCATTAAGGATCAGTGTCATTTACACCTCACTGGGAAATGTAGCAACAGTGGAGAGAGTCTGACTGTTTCCTGTAATTCACATTATATGCCTGTGAAGGGTTTGTGCCCAATAAAATGGACTGACAGCAGCTGAGGGAAAGTCAATGCAGGGTTAGTACCAGCACACATTCACACCAAAGTGAGAGAGATACATATATATTCATATATAAAAAGTTCCAGTCTACTGAGAGAAAATCAGTCAAAGGCCGTTACCCTGCACACAAGCAATCAGCATGACAGATTATCGGAAGGTCGTAAGGCCAGGCCAGTGCTGTGTCTTTCCCCAGACAAAAGAACCACAACACAGAGGGGCTGAGACACTGGAAGCAAGGGGGATCTGAACACAAAAGGCATTCCTCTGGGACTGGAAAACAAATAAAATTGGGGACTGGAAACTATGGAGCTTAAACTCAAGTTGGAAAGACTGGCCTCAAATGCCACAAGAAAGTTTCTCCATCAGGTACTGCCAAAGTTCACTTTCACATCATTAGAACAGAAATTAAATCAACTGACTGCCAGGGCAGACAGAGCAACAGTCAAGAGTTGGAGTTTTCCTTGCGGTTGATTGGGAATGTCTCCCCTAACTTTACCCCCTCCATCCCACCTTCCAAGATCAGTCAGAAGAAACTCCAGAGAATCCTGCTTTTGATAGCAGGGAGTATCGGAAGCAGGATATCTTTCCTGAATTAAATCGTGCTCATAGCATGACCTACAAAACACTCGCAACATGTGACAGAGATTGAAGGGACTGTGAACCTTCGAGGATTAGTGAAATGTCTCTTAACCCTGGGGAGTGCTGGACCTCTTGGACTCCTGTAGCCTTTGGGAGAAGGGATTGTGGGTAAAAGTACACAAATTAAAATCCAACAAAGCTGCTAACCCCATCTTGACCTGGAATCATTTCTGGAAACACAGGAGGTCTCAATGACAGAACTAATCAAAGTATTCTAACAATTAGCTGCTACGTTCCTGCGACCCATTAATTCAGCTGCCATCTTGTTTAGCCTGCTGTTTTGATTAGGTGCTTTAATCTTCTTAATTTACAGTCAGTGGCCATGGAAACACGATCAGCACCAACAGCGTTTTTTACCCTGAATGCTAAAATCAGTCCCCTGTGGATTGAAGTGCAACTGAGAAAACATACTTCCTTTGAGGAATAACAATAGCAATAATGTACACATTTAAAAATACATTGAGCAGGTTGCATATTTTGCTGATTAAGAATAACAAATGGTTTAAAATATATAGTCAGGGTGGAAAAATAACAAACAGGGAAGAACCCTTCCGAGGATCAAATGTCTAATGCAGCTCAGAGGAACTGGAATGTTCTTTAGCGTGAAACTTGAGAAGTTAGTATGCAGTTGCAGCAATTAACTTAAAAGGCAAATGGAATTTTGCTCTTTTATTGCTGGGGGTTTGAAGCTTGAAAACAAATAAGTTTTGTTATAGTTTTACTGTGTGTCAGCGAGGCTGCACTTGGAATACTCTGTACAGTGCTGGTCCCTGTATTTGAAAGGATGCATGACATTGGAGACAATTCAAAAGAGATTCACTGGACTTATTCCTGGTGTGAAGGTGTTGACGTATCAACGATGGCTAACCAGGTTAGGCCTTGATTGATTAGAGTTGAGAAGGACGAGAGGTGATTTTATTAAAACACACGAGAATCTGAAGGAGTTTTACAGGGTAGATATTGAGAAGACTAGTGGGCAAATCTCAAACTAGGGGACATAACTACAGGATAAGAGACACTCCCAAAGTCTGTCTGTAAGTCACAGGTCGTGGATGGTGTATTCCATTCTGCTGGCACTCACTTGTTGTTGTTTTTCAGTTTGATGTGACCGCTGGGGGCAAGGATCTCCCCGTTTTTCAGCCAGGTAAGTTGTGGGATCGGTTCTCCCTGAGCCAGGCAGTTGAAAATGGCTGTGGTCCCTACTGGCCTGGATATGGATTGTGGGTACTGCACAAATTCTGCAGGCGCTGGAATATAGAACAGGAAAAGATATCTCAGCTTACTAGGTCAACAGGCAAAACCTCCCAAAATGTGAACGCTGCACAAACATCGCCCAACTCCAGTAATGCCTCAGCTCAACTGCTGCTGAAATCCTCATCCACACTCATGTTACCTTCACACGTTACTATGGCCATGATTTGCCACCCCTCCGAGAGCTATTCCAACACCCTGAAGACCATATTCTTCATCACACCAAGCTCATTAATCTATTGTTCCTGTGCTCATTGACTTACACTGCCTCCTGGTTTGGACTGAGATCCTTCCATGGCCTCATCTCTCCTGTCTCTGTCGCCTCCTCTGATCCCGACAACCCAGAGAGAATTCCAGAGTACTCCCAATTCTGCACCATTTACATCCTTCATCCTACCAATCATGGTCTTGCTTTCAGCCATCTAGACACTAAAGCTCCAGAATTCCTTACCTCATCTTCTCCATCCTTCACTCCTTTTTCCCACCTTCAAAAGACTCAGATTCTTTGGTCAAATTTTTCAGCTGTCTGTCCTAATGGCTCCTTCTTTGGCTCAGCATTACTTTCAGTCTGCGGAATGCCTTAGGACTGCTCTCTTTGTTAAAGGTGCTACATAAATGCAAGTTGCTACTGCAGCTTCTGGCAATGGGAGCTCAGTGGCTCCCTGAAAAATAAGAACATTAGTGCTGACATCAACCTTTATCCTCACCATTGTCCTGCACTGAGAAAATCTACTTTCCTCCTCCAATTATGTTCATATTCAACATTTCTTTATCCATCCAACAAAATAAAAGGTAGGAGTGTTTTCTGAGGCGCGTTTATAATTCCCGTGCAGACTGATAACTTTTAAAAGAAAGCACTCTGCACTGAACTATTAAAAAGAAAACTGATGATATCACTTTTGAAGTCTTTTACTGTAATACACCAATTAAAGTGAACATTACTCACACATTAATTAACAGGTGAAGAGTTTTTTTTATTCATCCGTGGGATGTAGGCATCCTGGCTGGTCAGCATTTATTGCCCATCCCTAGGTGCCCTTGAGAAGGTGGTATTGAGCTGCCATCTTGAACCGCTGCAGTCCACATGCTGTAGGATGGCCCACAATGCCGTTAGGGAGAGAATTCCAGGATTTTTACCCAACAACAGTGAAGGAACAACGATATATTTCCAAATCAGGATGATGAGAGGCTTGGAGGGGATCTTGCAGGTGGTGGAGTTTCCATGTACCTGCTGCCCCTATCCCCCTAGATGGAAGTGGCCATGGGTTTGGATGAGACTGCTGAAGGATCATGGGTGGATTTTTATATTTCAAAATTGAAAGTTCTCTTTCAATAATAGAGTGATTAATAATTAAATGGTCTCAAGTAGAGTGGTGAAGGCTAATATTCTGGATTAATACAAAAAGCAAAGTGTGAGGGACTGTAGGTTTCAGTGTAACAATATCCCTGGAAGGGAGTTAATTGGTTTTCTGATTGTAACATCATTAGGTTCCCAGAAAGATTCAAAGATTCTTATATACAAAATATACAAAGATTCACCTTGTATAGTTATAACAATTGCATTACTTCCTGCACAAATGTGATACTACGTGCAATTCACAGTCTTTCTTCTCATCATTCATTTCATAGGATCTCTCATTTATCTTCCAAAATCTCTCAAGATGCATGCAGCTGCAGCTTCATTCCATGTGAAGTCAGTTACTACCGACACAGCATACATCTGCAAACCCTCTCTGTCTCAAAGCATGACAGTCTGATGTTACAGAATCCCAAAAGATTCCCTCCTTGAACCCTCTAAACTGGTGAGCTCTGGCAGCATTAGGGGCTACCACAATGTCCAATTCACATTTCCTTCCCTTTCATTTTTTCCAGCGTTTGTTCTTTCCAACTACATAACATACAGTAACACAGTCTCTGCTGTATTCTTCTTGTCATACATCAACACCAGGCTTTGATCAAAAACTGCCAAGCACAAAATCTGTTCCGTTCAGTGATAGTCTTGCTTTTCCCTCTTACCCAAATCCTCATTACGCCCTAAACTGTTAAACTGCCAATCAGAAATCACAGACAACACTGCAATTAGCTTTCTATTTACCTTTTGCTGCTCAACCACATGGTGACCTCCAGGTCATATAGGCATGTCTTGGAACCTAATGATGTTACAATCAGAAAACCAATTAACTCCCTTCCAGGGATATTGTTACACCGAAACCTACAGTCCCTCACACTTTGCTTTTTGTATTAATCCAGAATATTAGCCTTCACCACTCTACTTGAGACCATTTAATTATTAATCACTCTGTATGAAGAAATGCTTATAAATACTGGTTCTAATATGCCTTTTACCTTTCTTAGTCCTGTGATTGTGGTTTAATTTGATTCAGTCCTTCCAATTATGTATTTCCACTCTGCTGAATGCCTGATATTTCTAAAAGGACTCCTCTGACATTTTCAAAGTTGAAAAGTTGGAGGTTTTAAAAATATCTCCTCATTATTCCACCCTTTGACATGAGAAATGAGACTTTCTGTCCTTCTTCACAATACTATTAAAATCTGGGTTCTTTTCTGGTTTGATGATCAGGACTGAGCTCAATGTTCAAGATATGGTCTGACCAGAGCACTAAGCACTGTCAATGTACAGTTGTTATAATCTTGGCAGGTCTGACAGGCATACTGGAGACCAAATGGAGTTAGGGGATTGATTATTTCTTAATTAAAGGATAATTTGGTGAGCATTTGACTGGGAATACATAATGGGAGGAGGGGATGGAGGGCTCTTGTGGTGCAGTGGTAGTATCCCTTCCTCTGAGCCAGGAGACCCAGGTTTGAGTTCTACATACTCCTGAGATCTATCCCAACATCCCTGGACAGATTGATTTGGAAAGTATCATCACATCTGGGGAACAACCTATCAGTTTTGCTGGTACTTATAAAATTTGAGATTAAAACTCTGCCTAGAAAAGTATACACCTGGACTCTACCTAAACAGCACTTAACCTCTAGGATTAACAAGTGTGACAACTGCAGATTTGAAATCCACAGATCTAACACCAACCTCCAGGAAATGGAAAGGCAGTTCACAGAAGGACTAGGCGTGTGGAAGGTGCTGCATAGTGTCCTGGACACTGATGGTGAGCACGTTCACACAGTGTGAGGGGAAAGTTTTGTGAGTGGTTGCCTTGTTTTGGATAGTGCATTCTGCCAAGGTGTGGCAGCCTCCTTACCTGGTAAAGCAGGTCACGCACCAAATCATGAACTTGGCAGTGCCTGGCTCTCTTTACTGACCAATCAGACACAGCTCGCCATGCACCTCTCTTTTGAGAGGCTGGCTTTGAACCAAAGTGGACTAGCCTCAATCTTACCTCTGCAGACTCTGCTCTTAGAAGTTTGAATCCAAGGAAGAATCTTCATCACTAGTACTCCCTTACAGTCCTCCCTGATCCATGTGCCCACACAGAGATCCTTACAAACCTCATTTCAATCCTAACCATTGGCACTGCTGTACAGCCCAAGGCTCTGGTGAGCTCACACTGTGCCCATGAGATGCTGCATTGGCAAAAGACGTTAATACTTGATAGAAGCTCTTCCCCTCCTATCAATTCCTGTCCAACCTTCCATTCACTGACACGATCGCAAGCTCTCCTTTTTTCATTCATAGTCCTCCTTTTGTCAATACACATGGCACCCTTCTCTCTTGGGAAGATTAGATGTCTGTAACCATATATCACCTTTTTTTCTGACACAACCATTTTTCACTTCTCATTTGTCCCCTTTCCACAGTTGCTCTCAGCCCTTCCTTTTTCTGATGCACTCTCCCCAAATCAAGTGTATTTGATGTTTAATAGATCTCAATCTATTAAAAGACTTTCAGAGATTTACAGGGGTTTTGTTGTAAATTTATAGTTTATCACAGACATCAGTTTCCATCTTTCCCTGTCCAGAAGCCAACTCCCACTGGGGCTGGGACCCACTCACATACAAAGTCCAAACTGCATCAGTATTCTCGACCAACACTAAAGCTGATCTGGTTTACATTTAAAGGGATCTTCATTTCTAACACTGATATTTTATTTATACTCTTGCTCTCTTCCATCTACAAACACAGTCTCCCTCTCATCCCACCCTTTTCCAAACACACCCACATCTTTCACCTCTTTGCAAAGGGAGGGAGATGTCTATTTTCTACTGGCTTCCCTTTTAGTTTGTCATTTCTCCAGATTCAAACCCAAATGTAGTGGTTCATCTGGCAAACAGCTTAAAACAATCCAAAAGGGAATTAAGAGCACTTTGAGCAAAATTACAAGGTGCTGCTGTCGACAGCCTCCAGCTCCCTCCTACTCCAAGCAATTTTCACTTTTATACAAATAGGCCATGCTATCTTGGCAACTTGCCAAACCCCATTTTAGTTCATTTTTTATCTGCAACCTTTGGATCCAGCATGACCTCTTCTTCACTGACTTCAGTGTATCGAACACATACTGATTAACAAAACTATTAATAAAACACATGCTGTCATCAGAAACCTATCCGACTGACATGCACAGATTCCAACATCTGTATTCTTCAGAGTTAGCTGCAGGGAGAACAAGTAAATGCGTGCGGTCATGGCTCTAAGAAAAACTGCAGATTTCCACTCAAATTTTAATTTTTTGTCGACTTCCTCCCAAATGCACTATTCATACGGTGTGAATACATTTGATGTTTCCATAATGGTTGTAGGTCCTTGGCAGCAGACAGGGCAACCATAGGTACATGCACTAGATTAAGGGGAATGTGATGATATTACAAAAGGAACAAAGAAGAAAAGGGGGACATGTGTCATGACACTTCAGGTTTACTTTTACAGTGAGAGCTTACAAAATACATTCCAAATTTCTGATAATCGACATTACACAAGCCCACTCCAAGATTCATACTACTGCATGAATTTCCCTACTGTAATTGGGAAAAGAAGTTTGATTGGGGTGACTGTGAGATATCTGAAAACAACTCCAACACACAGGTGGCACAGTGACTCAGTGGTTAGCACTGCTACCTCAGGACACCAGAAACCTGGGTTTCATTCCATGCTCAAGCGACTGTCTGTGTGGAGTTTGCACATTCTCCCCGTGTCTGTGTGGGTTTCCTCCCGGTGCTCCAGTTTCCTGGCACAGTCCAAAGACGTGCAGGCTAGGTGGATTGGTCATGCTAAATTGCCCATAGTGTCCAGGGATGTGCAGATTAGGTGGGTTACAGGAGTGGGATGCTCTGACTGTCGGTGTGGACTCAGGCTGAAGGGCCTGTTTCCACACTGTAGGCGTTCTATGATCTATTCCTATTATAAACAGCACTTCCACAGAGCCATCATCAGTACAATGCCACTGTCATTACAGCACTCCCACAACGCTTCTGTCATTACGGCACTCCTGCAGCCCCACCGTCATTAGGGCACTCCCGCAGCCCCACCGTCATTACGTCACTCCCGCAGCGTCATCGTCATTACGGCACTCCCGCAGCACCTCCGTCATTACGGCACTCCCGCAGCCCCACCGTCATTACGCCACTCCCGCAGCCCACCGTCATTACGGCACTCCCGCAGCGTCATCGTCATTACGGCACTCCCGCAGCGCCTCCGTCATTACGACACTCCCGCAGCCCCTCCGTCATTACGCCACTCCCGCAGCCCCACCGTCATTACGCCACTCCCGCAGCCCCACCGTCATTACGCCACTCCCGCAGCCCCACCGTCATTACACCACTCCTGCAGCGCCTCCGTCATTACAGCACTCACACATCGTCACCGTCATTACAGCACTCTCTCGATACCATTATCATTAATAAAATTACACTTATTCACTTTACACTCTGCTATTTTAGGGCAAATTCGCTCAGCCTACAAGTTCACTTGAAGCCTTCTTCTGTCTTCCTCACAACTTAGTTCCCACCAGTTTTTTCTTTTCAGAAAACTTGGAAAGACAGAAGAACATAAGAAAGAGAAAAAGGAGCAGGCCATCTGGCTTCTCGAGCCTGCTCCGCTATTCCATAACATCATGGCGGATCTTTTCATGGACTCAGCTCCACTTACCTGGCTGCTTACCATAACTCTTAATTCCTTTCCTGTTCAAAAAGCTACCTTTGCCTTAAAGACATTCAACCAATATCCTCAACTACTTCACTGCGCAGGGAATTCCACAGATTCACCACCCTTTTGGTGAAGATGTTCTTCCTCAACTCAGTCCTAAAGCTGCTCCCTCTTATTTTGAGGCTATGCCCCCTAGTTCCAGTTTCACCCACCAGTGGAAACAATCTTCCTGCTTCAACCTTACCAATTCCTTTCATAATTTTATATGTTTCTGTAAGACCCCAATTAATCCTCATATCTAAATTGATTACCTTGATTGTGAACAGGTATAAACGGAGCAGTAAACCTTGCAGTACCTCACTAGTTCAAGCCTGTCACCCTGATAATATTCCATTTATTCCTACTCTCTGCTTTTTGTCTGTCAACCATTCTCCATCCACACCACTGTTTTCCCACCAATCTTGTTCGCTCCATTGTTATTTACTAACCTCCCATGCGGGACCTTATCAAAAACCCTCTGAAAATCCAAATACACCCCATCTACTGGTTTTGCTTTATCAATGGTACAAGTAATGTGACTTCCCTTGGAAATATCCATGTAGATTCTGACTGATTTAACCATTCTTCATTAAATGTTCAGTGATAACATCCTTTATAATGAATTGTAACATTTACCTAACCACTGAGATTACACTAACAGGCATTTAGATCTTCATGCACTCTCTTCCTACTTGAAAAATTGCAGGCATACATTTCTCCATTCCAGGCCACAGCATTCTCTCCCGGAGCTATACATTTTGATAGATCATCACCAACGTATCCAAATCTCTATATTCACCTCTTACAGCTATCTAGGATGAAGGTGATCTGGTCCAAGAAATTTTCAATCTTCAATCAGGTAACTTTGAGTTCTACCTCTTTACTAATACCAATTACATTAAGTTCCTCAGTTTCACAAGTTCACCGGATGCCTATTATTTCTGAGGGATACTTTGTATTTCCACCCATGAAGACCCATGCATTGTAACTGTTTAGTTTCACCGCCATTTCCCCATTATCCAGACTCCATTGCATTACAGGGCTCCCACACGTCACCGTCACTACAGCGCTCCCACACGTCACCGTCATTACAGCGCTTCCACACGTCACCGTCATTACAGCGCTCCCACACGTCACCGTCACTACAGCGCTCCCACACGTCACCGTCACTACAAGGGTCCTTTGCTGGTCAGTAAAACACAGGACTCCCTCATACCTCTCTTTCTCACAACAGCAAGCAAATCTAATGCACCAGGACCAAGTTGTTTGGATAGGTTTTCTTGAAGGAAATCATTTTTGTCTAATGCATCATGATTCATCTAGCCTTGTTCCATGGTGCCTCTGTAACAGGCACGGTCCCTGACTGACTTGGCAGATGATCAGCTCCCGGATCTATTCCTGAGGTACACAGCGGGATGTTCCACCGAAGGAATGCTCAGGAACTAAACAGACACAAGTCTCTGATCTCTGCGTGCTTCAGTTGTGTTGGCATCAGAAACTAACATCCATGTTCTGCCAACGTGTACATGGTTAGCATTAGCTAAACCCAGGGATGAGATGGCCGACCTCACAATGAAAAGTTACAAATAGAAATAATGCAAAGATGAGGATTTAAAGGGGTGGGGCTGTGACTGTTTTCATCCCATGCTGCCGGAACGGTGACCTGCTTTCTTCCTGCAAGGTGATAGAGAGAAGAAGGTTAAGAGGTGACTTAATAGAGACATACAAGATGATCAGAGGATTAGATAGGGTGGACAGTGACAGCCTTTTTCCTCGGATGGTGACGGCTAGCACGAGGGGACGTAGCTTTAAATTGAAGGGTAATAGATATAGGACAGATGTCAGAGGTAAGTTCTTTACTCAGAGAGTAGTAAAGGCGTGGAATGCCCTGCCTGCAACAGTAGTAGGCTCGCCAACTTTAAGGGCATTTAAATGGTCATTGGATAAACATATGGACGATAATGGAATAGTGTAGGTTAGATGGGCTTCAGATTGGTTTCACAGGTCGGCGCAACATCGAGGGCCGAAGGGCCTGTACTGCGCTGTAATGTTCTATGTTCTATGTTCTATCTGTGTTTCATCACAGCACTATCTGTTTGAAAACATTCCCATGAGCTTGGCATTACTAACGGGCTTTGGTCAGTGGCAAACTTCATTCGATTCCAGCAGCACTTCAACGTTTGTTCTGAGGTAACAGGGGCTGCTTCCCTTTAAGCAATGACGCTTTATTAAATACATCTATATATTATAGATTAAAAAGCGAAAGCCAGCAGTACAGCAGCAGAGGTAAAGTGGCTGCATTATTAATGTCTCTGCCACGCTTCATGTACGAGGTTCAATTATTCATAGCCGTTAATTATTCATGTGATTGAAATACACATATCTATTAATTAGATAATTCAAAAGGAATCTGAAATATTGAGTATTTAAAACAACAAAGATTCTTTTTATCGACACAGTCAATGGTGGTGGAGGGCCCCTGGTGAAGACCAGCATGAGACCCATTTACAGAAATCCACTCTTCATTGCTAATGGTAAACTCACAGCGATACACACTGGGGCACGGGTCTATTAGTCTGTAAAGGCAGAGCTGTAAATTTTGGGGTCAGTGTACAATCAGTCGATGCTGAGTGATTAAAGTGCTGAGAATGCAGGCTCCCCAGGGCAAGCACTGTAGCTGACATCATTGAATGCAATCACATCAAGATTAATCCTCTGGCTTTTCTTTAAAAACTCTGTGCTTTCCCTGCCTGCTGATGCTATCTACCGAAGATGTAGCCTTTGTATCATTAATGCCTGCTTCCATTCCCTTCTATTTACCAGAGAAATAGAACTACTTGGGGTTACGCTGCATTAGCAATCAACACCAACACCATTGTGACATTGGAGCCTCAGGGCTGCTTTAATGCTCACATCTCTATGTACCTTAGCATTAGGTTACAGTCCACTGAAACCCAAAGGCAAGATGGAGTTGTTAGGGAATGCTAAACATTACCTGAATCTACGAGTGATGTACACCTTGCCTATTGTATTGGGAAGTCGAAACAGCTAGCCATAATTGAATTGATCATAAACAATGGGAGTTCTCCCCCTGTCCTACAGACCCCTTCACCCACCTTCAACACTCTCCCTCCACTTGGACCAATCCTTCTGGTCTTTTACCTGGTCTTGATTTGTTCATCGACAACTGTCAATGTTACACGGTCACCTCAATTTCTCTGTCCCCCTCACCCTTTCTAACCAAGCTTCCCCTAAACTGACGGTAGTCCCTGCTCTCAGATCCAACCCTGACTGTGTAATTAAGTCTGTTAACAAGGGTGATGCTGTTGTGGTCTGGAGGACTGACTTCTACATCGTGAAGGCTGAGCTCCAGCTCTCAGATATCTCCTATCGCCCTCTGGATCATGACCCCACCATGGAACGTCAGACCATTGTGCCAACTGCGGTCACTAACCTCATTTCATTTTGTGATCTCCCCCACCACGGTCTCTATGCCCCCAACCTTGCACAGCTCGCTTCCACCACCTTCCTAAAATTCACAATCAGGACTGCCTGGGCAGACCCACAGTTTCTGCATACTCCTGGGCATTCAGCTGGCAGTCGCCGATGGCTGGTTATCTGCCAATTAAAAACTCCGTCAGCAACTCCACCAGTCACATATGTGCACGCGCACAAGTGACCATTTTGACAGCCGCCATTGTGTTTAGGACAAATGACCCCAAACTTGGAAACCTTATGACCCAATCTGCTCTGCACAGCTCCCCACTGGCAGTGGGCTCCTTTGGCCCCATCCATCAGGAACAGTGCTCAGCGTGCGGAGCCCAACAATGCTAAGAGGGGGAAACATAATAAAAATCCATTCCCCACAAACAAAATCACACAGTCGCAGGTAAAATACATCTGAGATAGGACATAGAAACACAGAAAATAGAAGCAGAAGTAGGCAATTCAGCCCTTCAAGCCTACTCTGCCACTTAGTATGATCATGGTTGATCATCCAACTCAGTACTGTGTTCCTGCCTTCTCCCCATACCCTTTGGTCCCTTTAAACCTAACAACTATATCCAACTCCTTCTTGAAAACATTCAATGTTTTGTCCGCAATCGCCTTCTAAGGCATTAAATTCTGCAGGCTCACCACACTCTGTTTGAAGAAGTTTCTCATCATCTCAGTCCTAAATGGTACACCCAGTATCCTTAATTTGTGACCTAGAAAGACCTTGGTGGTGAGATTCCAGCCAGATGAGAAATGGTTCTCTATCGTAGATCATGTCAAATGGCAGGAACAAATCACTACTGCTACCTCCTGCAGGGAAACCTGCTGCTTACTTACCTTGGACCACCAGCCGCCCCTGTGCAGTACGCCTCACGCGGGTCCCTGGTTTATTGGCTGCACATACGTACACTCCAGAATGCTGCACCGATAGGTCAGAGATCATGAGATTTCCTGTGCCCAGCACTTGGATCCCCTCCACACCAATTGGTCTGCCATCTGCGGATACAGACATTTAGGGATTAGCTGCAATTTAATCAGCGGGAAAACAATCCTATTCCATCTGTTGCATGAAACCTTGCAGACAAATCTAGCATGGGATTACAGAAAGGCAGGGATTAAGTTTGTGTTTGTATTTTTGAGACAAAGTACTGAGGCTGAATGATACAAGTAGTTTGCATGTTAAACATTTGGGCTCATTATACAGAAGGAAACAGGATTTTGTAACCAGTAAAATTTGGACGAAGAAGAAATGCAAAGAGATTTGAAGAAGTGAAAGGTACAAACCTTACATCGGAATGGCTTCGTATTTTTGCTTCAAAAAGGACTTGGGTCCTGTGGAAGTACCTCCCTTCTGCACTGTTTCAGATCCATTACTGAGCATTTAAACTGTTCAGGTTGTATCAAGAGTTCTCTAAAGACCGATGAACAAAGGATGCAGGTTTTTACAGACTGAGACAGTGGATTTGAGTTGTTCCATCGTACTTGAAGTGAGCTACAATGGAGCACGACAAAATTTGTAGTTTTCCTATCTGGGAAGCAGTGGCTTCACTTTCCACAGAATAACCACCAGCTTTGCTTCAATGGGTAGCACCTTAGTGTCAGAAGGCTGAGGCAGTACAGGCTGTCCCCAGAAACTTGAGTGTAAAATCTAGGTTGCCACTTTAGTACCACACTGAGTGGGGGAGGCAGTGTCAGATGGGCTACCTCTGGGACGAGAGGTTAACCGAGAGATCCCACCTACTCTCTCAGGTGGATGTAAAAATATCCCATTGCACCATTATAAAGGAGAGGAAGGCAGTTCTCCCAGATAATCCAATCAATATTTAATCCCTCAATTGTTATCACTAAACTCTACTCATTATTATCTTGTTGTTTGTGGGAGCTTGCTGTGCAGAAATCACAGAAACCCTACAGTGTGAAAGTAGGCCATTTGGCCCACTCAGTCCACACTGCCCCTCTGAATAGCATCCCACCCTATAACCCCCTGCATTTTTCATGGCTAACCCACCTAGCCTGCACAACCCTGAACACTATGGGGCAATTTGGCATGGCCAATCCACCTAAACTGCACATCTTTGGGCTGTGGGAGGAAATCAATGCATCTATAGGAAACCCACACAAACGCAGGGAGA
Source organism: Ginglymostoma cirratum (assembly GCA_024137785.1). NCBI lineage: Eukaryota > Metazoa > Chordata > Chondrichthyes > Orectolobiformes > Ginglymostomatidae > Ginglymostoma > Ginglymostoma cirratum. Next base: position 6,676,506 of record JAHRHZ010000047.1, on the reverse strand, counting down.
ACATGCAAACTCACGAGGCTGGAATCAAACCCGGGTCCCCAGCGCTGTGAGACAGCAGTGCAAACCACTGAGCCACCATGCTGCCGTGCTGACTGCTGCAAATTGATTGCCGTTTCCTATATTACCACAGTGACTACACTTCAAAAAGTACTTTATTTGGTTTTAAACTGGTTTGGAATGTCAGGGGATTGAGACAGACGTTACATAGAGGCAAGCTCTTCCCTTAACCTTGTGATGGAGCTTAATACTGACAAGTCTGAAATCCATCATTAGGCATGCAATAAATCCGCTCCTAAACCCTCAGACCTATAGAGAGTTCTTGTGGACATGATGCATGTTATCATTTTGACTGCACTGTTGAAGTAATATCTTATTCCGCTGGAACCTTTCTCCATTCTCACTTGCAAACAAATGGAGTGGTAGATGTTAAGAATATGATTAGACTGAAGTTGCCCAAGGTTAGAATGTAGCCAACCCACTCCCTCTAAATTTATTGAACAATGGCCACGTTAAATGAATATGATTTCAAACCTCAGAAATCTCCCTCCAACTTAATGTAAACTTACTGGCAAGTTGCTTTGTAAATCCCATTTCCATTAAGCTGAATGAGCAAAAAATATCTGTTTGGTAAACAAGTGACTCACTAACAGGAATGTTCCACGTTTTTTTTTCTCAACGAAGTGGGTCATTTTAATCTAAATTGAAATGGAACAGTCTCAGCCAGAAACACTGGTTTACACCCACCAGATTTGATGGAGATTAAATTAAGACAGGTGTAAATATGGACATTTGGCCTGAACCCACGTTTTTTTCCTGCCAGGTACTAGCCTCTCCCAATCAGGTATGTTCTGTAATCGTGTAAGTATGGAGGACTGTCACTTTAACAGTCTGATCACATGATGTACTTCAGGTTAAATTACCTGAGCCTAGCTTCAGTGTCACTCCCAGATCAGCACCACTGAGTTAAGCATGAAGGATACATGTGCATTCATGTAGCACCTCCTCCGGACACAACAGCAGGTTTTACAATGGATGGATTAAATCTGAAAGTGCAGTCACTGTCATTATGGAGACAGCGAATGAACTGGTCACTCAGTCTGTTTTTGAATGGCATTGAGATAAGAATATTAACCAGATATTCATAGCCTTCTTCAAATGCTTTGGTACATTTCCCTGAGCAAAGAGAGGATGCCTTAATTTTTAAGATTTTACCTAACTACCACCACCTGCAATAATTTTGCACTGCACCAAGGTGTCAGGCCACATTATCAGGCAAAATCCACACTAGGGCTTGAACCCACAACTCTACCACTCAGAGATTATGAATCCTACCAATTGTATCAACGGAGCATGACACCACAGCAGAATGTGATTCTAAACTCAAGGTGCCCGCCAATGCTCCAACAATGGGAAACGTTCTCCCCACTCTCTATAACGGCAATCCTTGTCCAGCATCAGTTGCCGAGACTAACTGTTTAAAGCAAATCTGTGGCACGGTGGAGCAATCCTGTGTTGCCAATCAGAGTCGAGTGAACTACGTGAAAACTGCACACCTCACTTTGCAGCGAACCTCTTCGGTCCTCAGTTTGGTCTGATTTCAAATTCAGGAATTAATATGAAAGAATAGAAGACAAAGCAAATCACTAATCACTCATCTTACAAGATTCCCCAAACTCAACAGTATAGTAATCCCACAAATGTAAAACTCTCATTTTATAATTAAATACAATATAGAACACAAACACACATATATCATATAGAGTGTTCTATACAATACATCCTGCCCTAAAATTCCAAAAACCACAATTATCACAAAGGATCTTCCACTTGGAAAATTGCACAGACAAAACATAAATCTGATGTGACACTGAAAGAAAATCATATTATAATATGAACCACATTTTAGTCAACTGAATTACAGCATTATACATTATAAATGTGTTTCCACTATAATGATATCTTCAATGTCCTCATTATAACTATATCATCATCGACCATTATAGCAATCTTTAATTTAGCAATGCACATTAACAGCTATCCGCTGGAAATATTATTTTGGAAACAAATTGCAACTTAGTCATTTTTGAGCCAATTTTATTACAAAATTAGCTTGAAGAATCAGATTCAAATTTCAACCAACACATGAGATAAGGGAGTTTAGGAACACATTGTTCAGATCATATTTGTCAGTGTCAATTAATAGCTACGAGAAGAACAAGTTCAAAGCTTCCTCCGACAGGTCGACAAGTTTATCCAGTGGATAGATCAACAGTATCCTGGGTTTGAACTCCTGTCCTTAGTGTCTCAACTGATTTGATCAGGAGATTTATTTTAAAATATTTTGATGTGATCTTCTTATTCACAGGTAGATATCAAAACTTACAGCAATTTCTGCAGCAGAGAAACTGAAACCATAGCTGTTTCTCCAGCATTGCTGAGGAACTGGAAAATGCAAAACATCACCACAACAGGCAAGAGATGTACACAATTCCCAACACAGTCCTGATATTTACAGTGAGGCATGCAAAGTGCAAGATGGTGAAAATAATCAGGGAATCTGATAGGGCTTAGTGGCAGGATCTCACCTTCATTCTCTGAATCCACTTCCTGCTTTTTAGCCAAACCAAACTGGCATGGAGGGAAAAAAACCAGCAGCAGAAGAGCAGTTTGGAATTCCTGAAGAGTTCCTCTGCCACTTGGAATGGGTGAAGGTTGGTCTTTGTGGCAGGAAGAGAAGAGAGGGCAGTGGGCCACAGAGTGCGGAGTGGGAGGGGGTTCTGAAATCTTTCTTCAGGATTTGATCCTCTTGGCCCACAAGTGCTGGAAAATGCACTTATTTTGTGGAGCTGGCAATCTTAATGAAAACTCCTGCCTCTTTGAGGGCAAGACACTCAAATACCATGAGACACACTAGTGTTAAAACAGCACCATGCACAGTGTTCAGGGTTGTGTTTTGCACACATGACAGGTTAAGCCTTCCCTTCCTTAACCCTCTCCTGGGCATCATGGAAGGCTGGAGCAGTACAAAATAAAAGGTCAATATTTCTGTGTCTCTACACCTTCCAGTATTTCTGCCTATGCACATCTGCCTTAGTGTATTTATCTTAGGGTTTCTGCATTGCAATCACCTGATCTGAGTGTCTCAATCAATGTATCTTGGTTGGTTGATGACCTGATGTGTGGAAAGCAGTGAATCACATACTGAGTGTTGATAACTTTACACTCTGCCAGTCTTTATTAGGCAAATAGAACAATGTCTCTTCCACCTCAATTACATTTTCCAAGTGGGTTGGTGGAGTATCAGCCATAATTTCACAAATCCTGAAATACTTGGCTACTTACCGCTCAGAGTAAACCACTTTCAAAGACTGCTTATGCTTCATGCTGGAAATCAAATGCTTCATTCACTCAGCTTGTGGTGCATTGATATTGGACACTGAAGCAAGTGGCCAAATCAGATGGCATAAACTAAGACCAGAATGATAGTTGGAGGATGCTGCTCTTCAATTAGAAACAAATTTGCTCGTTATTAGAAATAAACAAACATCCGAAGTTGATGAGGATTTTCTATTACTCTATTTTGGTCCTACATGTTCCTGAACCATGTCAACAGGTCTAAATAAAACCTCAAAGACTGAATTATCAATTATGGCCTGGACTTTGAGCTCCGGCGAAGACAATTAGGATTCATTTCATGCTGAAAAGAATATATTGACAAAACTGGACAAAAGCCGAGAAATTGACATCAATATAGTGACACTTCAACAGATACCTTGAGGATGATACATTGTGCAGATTTATCATTGTAGATCCACTGATGCTACAGGTGTAATGAGGAAATGCAGCAGATAGGTGAAGGTCAATGTGCCTGATATACGGTATCACAATATGCATACACCTGGGCAGCTACACTGCACTACACTACAGGTAATTCTGTTGTGCACTGATGTGGGCATACCATTGCTCTCCAAACCCAACTGAATCTGCCCTTGGCACACTGCAATGTTGGTAATGTGTGTTTCTCTAAAGGTAACCATTAAAGCACATGATCTCCCTTCTGAGCCAGGTCGATAACTGTGTGTGTGACTGGAAGGAATTAAACATACACACCAGTAAGCCTTGTCTAATTATAAAGCACAACTGTGAAAGACAGATATGACTCACTTTTAATCTAGTCCCTTCAAAGGAACTTGTTTCTCGGCTCCCATCACATTGTTCAAATACGCACTCTGTTCATGATAGTTAGCGACCTTAATACCGTGGTTATAATGAGCTTGCTATCAATACCCCCTCATCCCTTTCTTAACATATTAAATCATCAAGTATGTCGCAAAGTCATCCAACATGGAAGATTCATTTGTCACACACAGTACTAGAACAGACTGAAAGAGGGATTCTCCTGCTTCCATGCAATTCTGACACTATCCCAATACAAATAAAAAGTACAATACCACCTTACTCTGATAATATTCCACTTGCACAAATCAGAAAAGAACTTACTACTTCTTTAGTCCTCCTGAATCTACACAATGCCAGCATTACACTTCTCATTCAATTCTCTTACACCAGTTGCATGGCTCGGTGTTCAAAAGATCATGTGGAAAGGTTGGAGAGAGGAAACTGCTTCAATTTTTTTCAGATCTCAGGTGGAATTGCTACACCTCTCTTGCCTCCCTTTGCATCAAATGTCACTTTATTGACCGTGGGTGTTCCTTGAAAAACTTTCCTCTGAATGTCACCATTCCCCAGAGGTGCATGCCTCAGTCTTAATCCCAACACAGTCCCCAACACGGAATCACTGACATCCCCAAACTCACCGAGACGGCTCCAGGATACAATCGGTCGAGGGTTTCCGGTCGCAACACATTCCAGGACAGCTGTTTGGTGCACGGTAAGTGTGAGGTTCTCAGGACCAACCAGGATCGTTGGCTCCTTATAAACATTGGAGTGAGATCCTGAGGGAAGAATCAAAAGGCAGTAGTTAACAAAGAAAGAGAAAAAAAACCCTGCATTTACATAGCACCTTGTCAGGGCCATCTGATGTCCCAATTCCAAAGTGTAATCACTAATGCATGAATGCAGCTGCCTAGTTGTGCACAGCAAGATCCCACAAACACATTCATAATGTATATCTAATCCATTTCTGTGATTTTGATTAAGAGATAATATTGCCCAGGATGTCATGGATAACTCTCCTGCTCTTCAAAGTAGCACCATGGGATCCTTTCCCTTCACTGGAGCAGATAATATGGCATCCCATCCCAAAGTTTCAACTTATGATCCCAGCTGATGGTAATACTGGACAAGTTAGATCCCAAAGTGAAACATGGTTTGATATGTCATAAAGTTAATTTTTGTAGTTACCATGTGGGGTCAGTCACTGACCATACTCATGTGACTCTGCCAACGTGCTTTTAACAAAACAACACAAGTTTAATACATGAAAGAAAATAAATAAAACAAAGTTACATATATGTGTACTCATTTAAGGTAACTTGGAAACACCTTATAATGAACAGTAAAACAGAAAGATTTAACCCCCTTTACCCAGCAATATCCTTTCCAGACACTCATCTCCAGTGGAGTATCACCCCAAACTTCACTCTTATTTCTTCCTCAATTTACATGGTACCAAACCTTCCTTTTGGCAACTTTTTGCATATTCACAAGATGTGCTTTTCTGTGGTTCTCCCAGAGACACACAGGCAGGCTAACTGATTCTTCATCGCTGAACTCTTAAGAAAAAGGCTTCTTCCAGCCTGGTCCGCGTGAACTTCTAAAACAGCTTTTAAAATTTCTTTCCAGCCCTCATGGCCTGGAGACATCCACAAGTGAAAACTGCCCTTCTACTGGAATGGATCGTTTCTCCTCAATTCAACATTCCTGTGGCAACCAACCATCTAACTCTGTAGGCTGTAGAAGTTCTATTTAATAAAGAGCCCAGAAACTATGTTCCCTTTACTTTTAGTTGTTCCTGTGCAGTTTTGGAGCTCTGTACATGGTATATTTAAACCAGAGCAGAAATCATACACTGAAGGACGATGGTAATGCAAATGGTGTTTCTTAGCTGCCACATGGCTGCTTTCGGGAAACAATTATCTTAACAGGTAGCTTATCTAGTCAGAGATAACACAGTATGGAGCTGGAGGAACACAGCAGGCCAGGCAGCATCAGAGGAGCAGGAAAGCTGACGTTTTGGGTTGGGACCCTTCTCATCATTTAGCTTACATCACATGCTTTCTTGGAAAGACTGATTTGAACTCTTTGCTCAAAATGATTTTTTTCTTGATTGATTTATTTTTGTCATGTGTACCAAAGTACAGTGAAAAGCGTTGTTCACAAGCGGTACAGGCAGACCGTAGCAAGCAAGGATGTACAGATCAAAAAGACTTAGACAGAGGCATACAGGTTACATTGCACGGCATGTGCACTAGGTGAGATCCATGTTAGCGACATCAGCATTATTTGAGGCTAGGGAACAAGCTTTACCCGAACCTGCTGCTGCATGTGTCCAGGTTTCTGTATCTTCTGCCTGACGGAAGAGGCTGTAGGAGATCATTACCAGGGTGCGATGGGTCTTTGATGATGTTGGCAGCCTTTCCCCAGCAGTGAGCCGTGTAAATGGAGTCACTGGATGAGAGGTTGGCTTCTGTGATGGTCTGGGCTGTGCACATCACCTTCTGTAGTTTCTTATGGTCCTGGGTAGAGCAGTTGCCGTACCAGGCCGGCATGCACCCGGACAGTATGCTTTCAATGGGGCCTCTGTAGAAGTTGGTGAGCACCTTATGGTCATGCCAAATTTCCAGAGCCGGAGTTTTCAGAACAGGGGGTAATCGTGTTGAAGGTGGAACTGTAGTCAATGAGCGGGAGTCTGATGTAGTCTGATGGTTGATGTTCCAGGGATGAGTACAGGGTTAGGGACATAGCATCCACTGTGGACCTGTGGGTAAACTGTACAGGATCAGGGTGCGCTGGGAGACTGGAGTTGATGTGGACCATGACCAGACTCTCAAAATGCTTCTTGATTACTGAGGTCAGAGCCACTGGGCAGTAGTCATTAAGGCACATTGCATGTGCTTTCTTAGATACTGGGATGATGGTGGTCTTCTTGAAGCAGGTGGGAACTTTCAGCTTGTAGGAGGGAGAGGTTGAAAATGTTGGTCAATACCTCTGCCAGTTGGTCTGCACAGGGTTTGACTGCTCGGCTGGAGACACCATCCGGGCCCATCGTTTTCCTCGGGTTGACTCCCAGGAAGACCGATCTGACGTCTGCAGCAGTGAGAGAGGGAACAGGTGTGACAGGGCTGTCGGGGCAGGTGACACCACACCACTGGCATTCTGCTCAAACAGAGCATAGAAAGCATGAAGTGCATCAGGGATGTATCTTTGACCATTGTCTTGCTCTGCTTCACTTTGTATCCTGTATTGTAGTTTAGGCCTTGCCGTAGGTGGCGGGAGTCTGTTTGGTAGGCCTGGGCCTCTAACTACGTCCAGTGCGCCTCTTGGTCTCCCTTACGGCTTTGCAGAGGTCATAGCTGGATTTTCTATATTGGTCCAGGTCATCCAACTTGAATGCTGCACGCCTAGTCTTCCGTAGGGAGTGGATTTCCTGGTTCATCCAAGGTTTAAGGTTGGGGAATACCCAGATTGAATTCTTTGGTACACAGTCCCCCACGCATTTGATAATGAAGTCCATGACAGTGGTGGCGTACCCGTCTCCACCGTTTTCTGCTGAACACTTGAGAATGGTCCAGTCCACCGAGTCCAAGCAGTCCCATAGACGGTCTTCCACAGCCTCGGACCAGTACTGTACTTCCTTTCGTGAAGGATCCTCCTGTTTTGGTTTCTGTTTGTAAGCTGGGAGGAGGAATACAATGCGGTGATCTGACTTTCCGAAGTATGGCCAGGGAATGGAGCAGTAGGCGTCTTTGATGGTTGTGTAGCAGTGGTCCAGGATGTTCAGTCCCCTGGTGGGGTAGGAGGTGTGTTGGTGGTACTTTGGCAGCGCCCTCTTGAGGTCGGCTTGGTTGAAGTCACCAGCTTCAGTGAACAGGGCCTTGGGGAATTGTGTCTCTAGAGTGTTTGTGGTGGTGTAAATCTCGTCTAGAGCATTCTTCACATCTGCATGGGGTGGTATGTAGACTGCTGTTGGGATGGCGGGGGTGAGCTCTCGTGATAGGTAGCAGAGATGGCATTTTTTACTGTAAGCTATTCTAGGCCCGGGGAGCAATGGCTTGCCAGTGTCACTACATCCGAGCACCAGGAAGTGCTGATCAGGAAACATACCCCCAGAGCCCTTCACCTTACCCAAGGATGCCACGTGGTCCATGCAGTATATGGAGAATCCGTCAGCTTGTAGGGTGCAGTCAGGAGTGAGCCAAGTCTCCGTGAAGCAGTGCGCACAACAGTCTCTCACTTTCCTCCCAAAGGTAAGTTTAGGTGTGAGTTCATCCATTTTGTTTTCGATAGCCTGAACATTTGTTAGGAGTACGCTGGGGAGGGTGGTCATGAAACCACGCTGTTTGAACCAGACCTTCAGGACGAAACATTTCCCCCGTTTCCCTGCAGGTTTCCTCCATCCTCATGGTCCCGGGAGTCAGTGGTGCAAGTCTGCTTCTCCTATGGGTAAGAGAGCCAGGTCCCGTCAGGCTAGGCCTCCCCCAGGGTGGGACATCACGAGGTTGTAGATCGGGCCTGGTCTGATTTCCTAGCCTTATTTAAAGTAACAGGTCACCTTCACAAGAACACCGACCGGGAATCTATGCTTCCTCTACTTTTGACTCTAAGTCCCCAAATAGAAGTATTTTATAAAGTTTTATCACAATATAAGAGATTGGGCTCAAGAGCACAGCACTCCCTTGGTACTGTACCAAAGTGACAGCCTGATGTTTTGCTCAAGTCTTAGACTAGGAATTGAACTCAGAACATTGAGAGTTAAAGGTGAGAACCTTCAAACTGAGCCATAACAGAGTTAATCACTATGCTCACAATTAAGACAATAAACTGTGCAGCAAAACCTTAGGTCCTTGGGAGTTTGCTTCATTTTGCGTGTTACTCCAAAGAGAAGCTTCTGATAAAGGAATTGGTCATTGATACCGTTCAAGACTGTAAACATAGATGAAATCAACAAAGAATGGGGATGACCTGGGTCAGATATCCTGTTGTCATCTTCAATACTCAGAGTCATACAATTAAAAAGCACAGAAACAGACTCATCAGTCCATCTTTCCACGCTGTCAGACGTCCCAATCTGACTTAGTCCCATTTGCCAGCCCATTTCCCTCTAAACCCTTCCTGTTCATATACTCATCCAGATGCCTTTTAAACGTTGTAACTGTACCTCTCTCAGGATTTCATAAACGTCTATAAGGTCACCCCCTCAGTCTCCAATGGTCCAGGGAAAAAAAGCCCCAGCGTGTTCAAGAATCACAACTTTCCATCCCAAAGCTGCACCACTCACTCTGAACAACCTAAAGTTGCAAAACTCAATATCACAAAGAATAAAAAAGGAAGGAGCAGGTTATTACAATCATTCTCTTGAAACAGGAAAATGGTACCCATAATGCATGTGCTTCTGAGAAGCAGTGTGAGTTTGGGTGCACAGACTAACACAGTAAAATGGCTAATCAGAAAAAAGACAATTCCATTTCTGTAACATTTTCAAGCACTCAGGATTGTCAAAAATGCTTCACAACCTGTAAGTATTTTATAAATAAAAACAAAAATTGCTGGAAAAGCTCAGCTGCTCTGGCAGCATCTGTGGAGAGAAACCAGAGTTAACATTTTGGGTTGACTGGCCCTTCCTCAGGACTGATGATAGCTAGGAGAAATTTGGTTTCTTTTATCCAATTTTAAAAACCATAAAAAACTTTTTCCTAGTTACTATCAGTTCTGAGGAAGGGTCACTCAACCCAAAAAGTTAACTCTGATTTCTCTCCACAGATGTTGTCAGGCCTGCTGAGCTTTTCCATCAATTTCTGTTTTTGTTTCTGATTTCCAGCATCCACAGTTCTTTCGGTTTTTATTTAGTGTTACATAAATCTCCGTGCACTAGTGTGTTTGCAAACATAACAGCCAATTTTCATATAGCAAGCTCCCACAAACATCAATGTTTCCATTATTTAAGAGGGGAGAGATGGCAACTACAGGCCTGTTAGCTTGACTTCAGTAGTAGAGAAAATGTCAGAATCTATTATAAAAGGGTGTGATAACTGAACAATTAGAAATGAATGGTAAAATTAGGCAGAGTCAACATAGATTTATGAAAGGGAAACCATGTTTGGCAAACTCAGGACTTTTCTGAGGATATTACTTGTAGCCTAGATGAAGAAGAACCTATAGAAGTGGTGTATTTGGATTTTCAAAAGATTTTAGATAAGATCCCACACAGGAGTTCAGTAAATAACACATGGGATTGGAGAAAATAAACTATTACAGGTGGAGAATTAGTCTGCAGAAAGCAGAGCAGAGGAATAAATAGAGAATGAGAGACCTTTAGTAATGTGAGGGATATGGAGATAGACTGGGAAAGCAGCATTGAGGTACATGACCAGACTTGCTCCTATATGCTCATGATCAGACAATTTGTTGGTGATGTTAATCGAGGGACTGAAAAAGTAGTCAAGGCCCTGGGAATAGCTGCTCTATATAGATCCATCAAATTCAGTTGAGGAAGCAAACAGGGTCTCACAGTTAATGTCGCATTTGAAGGACAGTATCTCTGATGCTGCTGCACTCACTTAGTATCGCACTTGGAGAATTTAATGAGCCCCATCCTATACCACTCCCTCACCTCAAGGGCACTAGAACTCAGGGAACTAGCAGCCCCCTCGTCCCTACCCTACCCTTTCCTTCCCTCACATTGCCCTACCATCACCTGGTGGGAGTAAACTGTCTTTTCTTTATTCATTCATTCATTCACGGGGCATCACTGGCTAGGCCAGCATTTATTATCCATTCCTAATTGCCCAGAGGGCAGTTAAAAGTCAACCATGTTGCTGTAGGTCTGGAGTCACGTGTAGGCCAGACCAGGTAAGGATGGCAGTTTCCTTCCCTAAAGGACATTAGTGAACCAGATGGGTTTTCCTGACAATGGATTCACAGTCATCATCAGACTCTTAATTCCAGATTTTCATTGAATTCAAATTCCACCATCTGCCATGGCAGGATTCGAACCTAGGTCTCCAGAACATTACCTGGGTCTCTGGATTAATGGTCCAGCAATAATACCACTAGGCCATTGCCTTCCCTATCTGTTGGTACATGGATTTGTCACCCTGCCAGCAGGCACCCTGTACAGCCTGAGCCCACCTACAAACCCAGGTCAATCAGCAAATACTGGGCACAGTGTTTCTCCTGTAATCCTGGAGCCAGAAGGTGTGATAAATGAAATCTGAGGTGCTGCAACATCACCAGAAATCACTCTAACCAAATACTAAGAAGGTGATGACTGGATGTGGTTGCTAACCTTTGCAGTAGGCACTTTAAAACAGGGAAACTGTAGAATCTTCATGTGGATAAATTAAAATCACGCTGTTGTCAAGCCCATCAAATCATCTGAATTATTTATGCTACTTGAAACGCTACATCCTGGAGAGCACAATAAGCAAACATCAGCATGTTTAACTCAGTCTACAGGCTCCTGGGGTTGACAAGTAAGGCTTGAATAATAAATGCCAATACCACCTTCATCCATTTTTATCTGAATTCCTTTCAGACAAATAGCAACCGGTTGAAATGTTGGGGCTTTTGTTATTGTTGTTCATCCAACACAAAGATCAAAGCAAGTTCCAATGTCAAAATGCAAGCACATAGTCCGAGAGAACACAACAGAATAAAAAAAAGTGTTGCCTTTTCGGGTACAGACTGGTTGATGCTGTAGCTCACTGGTCGTGACAGTCCTGTTCCATTCTGCTGCTGGAGTAGTGTTCCTCTGACACCCGAGCTGACTAATACATTGCTCAGTGTCACACTACGCAGCCGAGGAAGATCCCAGGATCAATTCCTGCTCCATGCTGGGCAAAGTTATTCCAACAACAACAACAGATTAATTTAAATGCTGCCTACAACACAGTAAAGGGGAAAAAAAAATGCCCCAAGGCTCTTCCCAGGAGCTTGATGCGCACAAACCGATATTTAATCGGTGATCTCGAAGGCAGGGACAGCGAGAGGTCGGATGTGGAGAGATTTAGGGAGAGAGTTCCAGAGTTTAGGGCCGATATAGCTGAATATCACAAAATGCAGGAAATCTGAAACCAGAACAGAAAATGGAGGAACTACTCGAGCATGTCAGGCAGCATCCGTGCAGAGGGAGACCAAGTAATGATGACCTTTCTAGTTCTGAGGAGAGCTCAGCGACCTGAATGTTAACTCTATTCTGCTCTCTCCACAGATGTTGCCTGACCGGCTGAGTGTTTCCAACATCTTCTCTGTTTGTTAGGGCTGAAAAAATCAATGTTGGGAGCAATTAAGTCAGTGGATGAGGAAGGGACCAGATTTGGTGGATCACAGAAATTTCAAAGGGTTGTTGGGCTATGAAAAGTCTAAGAGATGGGGACAAACCAGACCATGGAGAGATCCAAAAACCAGGAGGGAGCTGAATTTTACTGCTAAAGGGTCGGCAGACCAAGAGACAGTACTGGTAGCATGCACTCAGCATAGGAAACAGGGGAGTGTTGCAACTAACTTTAGACTAAGCCATAAAGGGGAAAGAAATCTGCTAACTCCAAATTATTGCTCAGTCCTGCTGAAAAGTGTATGCTAATAGATCAGCGATGTGGCCAGTATCAAGACTCAACTGTAATATAACCTGTACCATAAAAGCTCATTGCTGCTTAGCGCCGAAGCTTGGTATCAGCTATGGTTCAGTTGGCAGCACTTTTACATTGGAGTGACAAGGTGTTGAGTTCAAGTCCAATTCTAAGGCTTAAGGACAAGGATCAAGGCAGAACCGAAGAAGTGTTGTTGTGTTCACTACTGTTCTCTCAGGTGAGAGCGAGATCTAGCCATTTTTACTCTCTCAGGTGAACACAGGAGAACCATTAACACTACTTTGAATACCCAGTAATCCCCAGTATCCTGGCTATCATTTAACTCTCAATCAACATCACAAAAAAAAATTTATCTAATCATTATTACATTGCTGTTTTGGGACCATGCTGTGTGCAAATTGGCAGCTGCGTCTTCTACATTACAACAGTGGCTACACTTCAAGGATATCGCATTAGCTGTAAAGCACTTTCAGATGCCTGATGGTTGTGTACGGACCTGTCCCACTCGCTGCCTTGTTCCCTCAGTCCTGGAGATGGGGAGTAACAAGTCAGTGTGCCAGGGAGTGGGAGAGAGGTGACAGGAGCAGTATCTAGAGTTCAACAGTCAGCAAAATACAACACCTGGTTCAAATTCATTTAAAACATTTGCAACACACTAATTTTATTGCTTCTGTGCATGCACCTCACTTCAGCATCATTGGCAGCAACATCTCAGATTGAATGGCAAGGAATACACCCTCACAGTTATAGTGACAATAAATACAGGCAATATAAGATTACATTTTAACTAATGATGTGTAAAAGTTAGAGATATTACAAGAGTTCCAAACCAGATAAAAATTTCAACACGTTTGTGCAGAGACTGCACACAAGAACACTGGTGTAGAGATAGAATTCTATAACGTCCTAGAATAAATATGAATAAAGAAAATATTTTTGAATATAAGTCATCCTCATATAAGAGATTCTAATTTATTAGGATCTGGCTGTTACTTGAGGTTCACTCTGCAAGTTGCAATGTCGTGTAAAGTCATAAGAAAGACCAAGGAGTCTATCTAAAACCAGCAAGCTTACATTGTTGTCAATACATCACAGTTCGAGCTGTGTGCACTTAGACACCATAAGAAAAATACAGCTTCATCACTGCCTGGTCTAGAAACACTTGGCCATTTTACATCAAACTGCTGACTGGCTATAGGAAGCAGCAGTCACAGGTCAATATGAAATCCATTGTGATGTGTGAGAGGAGTTCTCATGGGTCACATTTGGTATTGCAAAGCTGGAGAGAGGTGAGAAGCAGGGCAGGATAAACCACCAGCTTATGTAACAGGAGCATGGGAGAGTGTCATTCTCATGTGGCATTGTTCAGTCACACAGTACTGACTGCTTCCGTTTCAATGCTCTTTTTCTCCAGTGATTATGAAGTTCATTTTCTACTGTTTCTGTTCTGACAATCTCAGCAGTGGAACAGCAGGTCTTCATGTAACACTGAATGTAAGACGACAGCTTTCTAAGCCACGTGAACTGTCGTGTTTGTGCTGGGCCAGGCAGAAAATCCAGAATATGAATATTAATGACTTGGTAATGCGCTGTGCTCATCTTTGAAATTCTAATATTAGAAACAATTAAGCACTGCTCTCAAATCAAATACCTCAGGGAATTAGGTAAGTGCAGATTTGATGAGATGCGTTCTGACAGAGCCAATATGAACCCTCCTGTAAAAGTGGCTCACAAAGAAACCATCCCCCCACCGTAACCTGTGTCTGAAGGGTCCTGAGTATACACTGCTTTGCAATGGTGCCATGCACCAGAAATGCAAATGTTGCAGCAGCAAACAGCACCAGGCTCTGCTGCGCCGAAGAACTCCAGGCTGTGTCAATCTTCAGACTGTGGCCAAGCAGTCCCAAGCAATGGACTGCACCACAACGTCCCTCTGACAGCTGTGCCTGAGACTTGGCATGTCTGCGTGCGTCGTTAGACTGCTTTACTTTCTCAGAAGAGAGTGTGCTTCTGTGCGTTCAAGACGCAAGGCAGACCCTCAGAAGTTGGCAGCTCATGTTATGTTTTCCATTGAGCATTCTGCACAAGGAGGAACAGTACCAACCTGACACAGTGAGACTGGCTTCTTCGCTATGTCTTGTGTCGGCAGTGTTAGCTGCCACACACTGGTATATTCCACTGTCTTCTTCACCCACTCCTGTAATCTGCAGGACCCCCGTTGGCAGAAAGGTGAACCTGAAAGATAAAGAAGGCAGTTAACTCGTTGGTCGGACAGTGAGTGAATGAGTTTTCTTTCTAAAGTGGGAGTCAGTCTGGCCTATCCATACCCATGACCTCTTTCTCCAGAAAGGAGAAAGAAACCAGATATATGGGAATGCCACTGCCTGCAAGTTCCCCTCCAAGCCACACACCATCCAGACTAGGAAATATTTCAGCTATTCCTTCACAGTTACAGAGTGAATATCCTTGAACACCCTCCCCAACAGCATTTTGAGTGTTCCTACAGCATATAGACTGCAGCGGTTCAAGAAGGCAGCTCACCACCACCTTCCAAGGATGAGACACGTCCCAAACAAGAAGAAAATAAACAATAATGGATGGATTTTCAGTTCCATGTAAAACCAAAGATCCTTCCTTTCAGTTGTTGAGTGGTTCTTATTTATGTTAGATCCAAACAATCACTCCAATCTCCAACCCCTATGCAGGGACCCGTATTATCCTGCCTATTATTAAGGCAGCTTGTTCCACTCTATCTCAGACATGCTGACTACTCGATGTGTAGACTCTGCCTGAAGAGTTATAAGTCCTTTAAAGACCACACCACTGAACTTTCACATTTATGAATACCTCCCATTTCGACGCGTCAAATACAAAGTGATGTAGTAACATTTCCTTCCAACAAATGGCGCTCTTGCATCCTGCCAATTGTGAAGACACTGCAATTTAGAACGATGAATGGATGGCAGGAATCTGAAGTGACTGTTCAGGTTTCTCAGTGGATGGCTGAGTTTCCGCAGGGAATATGCACTCTTTCCCAAGGATTATAAAGTTCCAAGTATCATTCTTTTGGTGTAATTTATAAAGAGGTAAAAAAATGGCCATCAGATGACAAGGTAGTATATATACTCCTGTTCAATCATGCTACTTGGGGAGAGAATGATGACAGTAAATGAGAACTTGCTGATGCAACTGGACAGAAAAGTTTGGGAGGCACAATACCTGTCATCACTTGGCTCAAGAGCCCTGCGATTCTTCAGCCACATGATCAAAGGCTCCGGTAAACCATGAATCTGACACTGAAACCTGGCAACACCACCTTCCTCCACCATCATCGACTGGGGCTGTACGTGAAATGGCGACAGAGCTGGAGGAAATCGAAGAAAAACATCAACATTAGGAACCTTAAGGCCAAGTGGGAAGGCAGCAAAGGCTGTGCCTTTTTTGCTTCCCATATTGAAAGGCGCATGTGTCAAACATTAACCGTTCAACATGAAGCCCATCACTCAACAAAAGTAACATTTCTATAGCGCCTTTAATGTCTCAAAGCACTGCAAAGGAGTGTTTGAAGACCAAGCCATACAAGGTGGTATTCAGGTAGACAGCCTAATGCTTACTTAAATATGTAGGGTTTAAGGAATGTCTCAGAAGACGATAGAGAGAGCTAGGGAATAAATTCCACGGCTTTGGACCCAAACAGCAGAAGGGACGACTGCTCAACAAACAGTTACAACTCCGCCAGCGTCACTGGAGCTGGCAGTGCTAGTATCACTGGGTTAATAATCCAGAACCTCAGGTTTATGTTTTGGGAACATGGGTTTAAATCCCACAAATGGCAGACGGTAAAATCTGAATTCAATTTTTTAAAATATAGGGAGTCATAAGCTAGTCTAATGGCGATCCGATAACATAAAAACCCATCTGTTTCGCTGATGGCCTTTAGGGAAAGATATTTGCAATACATGCGATTCCAGACTGACAGCAATGTGGTTGACTCTTAACTGCCCTCTTAAGCAAGGTACTTAGATCAAGGGCAATTAGGGATGGCCAATAAATGCTGACACAGCCAGCGAAGCCCACATGAAAAAATATGAAAATCTCTACTCTCCCTATCACAGACCCTATAGCAAGAGTTAGTGATGATCAAAGTTACAAAGATTATAAACACCTACAAGATAATGGCAGCCTGCCTTTAGCGTTTCAGTGCAGTGATTAGCTGCAACCTTTACATACAGGTTCACTGAGCAATCAATAACAATCATTTCCAATAGATTAGAACACTGACACCAACTGTCTTGCAAAAATTGGAGGATCACAAGAGAGCAGTTTACAATTCGCAAAACCTCCTTTCACCAGGTCTATTACTGCCAGGAATAGCCCAATTCAGATGAAAAGCTCACTCAAAAAGCAAAGATTTTTGGCTGCATGTCAAGGAGAAGGCAAACCAATTGAAAACACAGACTGCTCTGGGGGAAGGTGGCAATGCTAACATCATTTGACTCTGCACGTGAACTATCATCACTCTGCTCTCCTCCTCCCCTCAGGATCCCCATCCTTCTTACTTAGGGCTCCACTTACACCTAGCCTGTCCCAGACTCCCTGCTCATCAATTCTGTCCACCCCGATCTTCCAGTTAAGCACCCTTCTGTTCACCCCACTCACTATCTCCCTGGTCAGTCCACTCCTGAAACTGCCGTGCCTCCTCCCCACTTGCTGCCTTGTTCCCTCACTCCTGGAGAAGGGGAAGAGCGAGTTAGTGTGCTGGGGAGCAGAGGAGAGGTGACAGGCCCAGGCTGGACAAGTATCTAGAGTGCAGCAGTCGGTGAAATACAACGCCTGGTTTAAATGCATTTAAAACATTTGCAAAACACTAGTTTTATTGTTCCTTTATTTTGAATGCAGGCACCTCACCGCAGCATCATTGGCAGCGACATCTCTGTGACTGAACGGCTAGGAGTGCACCCAAACAGTTACAGTGACAATAAATACAAGCAATAAAGGATTACACGTTAACTAATAATCTCTAAGAGTTACGGAAATATTACAAGAACTCCAAACCACATAAAAATTGCAGTATGTTTGTGCACAGACTGTACACAGGAACACTGGGGGTAGGGACAGAAAACACTGCCAAATCCTGGGATTGGGACAAAATGCACCAAGCAGCACCGGGATAAGGAAAATACACACTGGGAAACATTGCACAATAAGACTGGCTTTGAGACATTAAGCTTGTCTGGGGAAGACAATATGAAGACAACATACCCACAACACTTATTATAGACATTAAAGCATAGCGCTTATTGTAAAACCTTTGGGTATGCATCACATGGCGCACTATTGGACTCTGGTATATACCACACTCATATTACCACTTGAACTCTCCAGTGTACCAACCGTTTGGGACCAATGGGCACCCAGCCAAAGCAGCATGGCTGAAGTAGTAATGGCCTCAAAATGTGATTGGTAGACTTTACTGTTCTCAGTATGAACCAGAATGTATCATCTTTCACTTACACTGTTGAAGTAATGTGTATGACCTTGTCTTTGGAACAGCAGCGTTTGGCAATGTTTATAACTCGATCCTGGGACACAGAATGATTGCCAATGTTTCTAACTATCCCTGGACACAGAATGATTAGAAATATTTATAACTCTATCCTGGGACACAGAATGATCAGGAATCTTTATAACTCATTCCTGGGAGATGCAATGATTCGGAATGTTTATATCTATCTGGGATATAAAATGATTGAGAATATTTTATTCTGTCCTGGGGCATTCAGTGATTGGGAGTGTGCTGGCAGATCAATGGTGAAAATGTTAGTTGCCCTGCAGCATAAAGATCTATCCTGAGAGGCAGTTCACCAACTGCAACTAAAAACTCAAGCCTTTGATTGAATTCAGCACAAACGGAAAGACTAATTCTATTAAACTAACAGCATTATATCCACATCAGCCCCTAATTCGAACAAAAAACAATTTAAAAGGCTCCATGTAAACAGTCTTGTAATGCAAAAATTGAATTATAATTACTTTAACAAAGGCCTTGAAAGGCTAAACTAAGGACACATCGGTACCGACCAAGAAAGGTCAGCGTTACAAACAAATAACTATATGGAACATGGTCCCAACCTAGGTATTGACTTCTTACAGAATCCTTTTAAGGACCCAATTTTCAACTGTCAAGTTCTGTAAATATCAACACTTAAACCACCTTTTACACTGCAGTCACAGAATGGTCAGGATACTCAGGTTAGCCGAGATGATTGTTTTGTCTGATTGAGAGTCGGGAGGTTGTAGGTTAAAACCGCACAGGTATTACAAACACACAGAGCGATTTTGCTAGTGGACGCTGCTGGTTATATTCTGATGCCAGCAGAATTCAGCCATGCATTGCCCACAACGTTACGACTGTGCATTAACAGTGGGAAAAGTCACGTTCAGCAGGTGACTTTCCAGCAAGGTGTGGTTGTGTAAAGATATCCCATGATACAACAGCACCAATGCTGCATTGTCAAAAGTGTCGTCCATGAGGTGAGACATTAAGCTACTCTTCCTGGTTCAGGTGGATATAAACAATTCCTGAACACATTTCAAGCCAAGAAGGAATTTCTCCTGATGTCCTGATCTTTCCTCAACCAGCATCACCTTAATTTAGTATTGTTTCTTCAGACATTGTTACTTACAAAATGGCTACTTCAATAGTATTCATGGCCATAATGACTACAATTCAAAGCAATCCACTGTACATGAAGAACATCAGGCTTTTTCCAAGGACTATCCTACATCTCCATGTCCTCCTTGGAAAATGAACAGAGCAACCTGAGACTTCTCTATCAGTTATGTGAACATCAACTTTTGTCCAAAAGAATTGGGCTTTTTTCAGTTTCCATGTAGTCCACTCTACATTGAAGTCAATGTTGCAAAAGGGTCTGGAGTGGAAATGAGTATAGATGGACCTTAGATAATCACCGTGGACGAAGAGCATTGATCTGGTGATTGGGTTAAGACCATAAGAAGTAGGAACAGGAGTTAACCATTTGGCCCCTTGAGCCTGCTCCACTATTCAACAGGATCACTTCTCCGCCTTTTCCCCATAACCCTTGATTCCCATACTGATCAAGAATCTATCTACCTTGGCTTTAAATATTCACAAGGACTCTACTCCCACAGCTCTCTGTGACAAGGATTTCCAAAGACTCACAACCCTATGAAAGAAGACATTCCTCCTCATCTCAGTCTTAAAATGGCACCCTTTAATTATGCCCTCTGGTCCTAGACGCTCCCATACGATGAAAAGTCCTCTCAGCATTTACCTTGTTAAGCCTCTTAAGAATCCTATACATTTCAATGAAATCCCCTCTCATTCTTCTAAATTGCTGCGTGTAGAGTCCCAACCTGCTTAGCATCTGCCCATAAGGCGATCCATCCACATTGGGAATCAGCCTAGCGAACCTTCTCTGAACTGACTCCAATGAAATGATATCTTTCCTCAAATAAGGGGTCCAAAACTGCTCATCGTACTCTAGGCACATAACGTTTGAGGACTCTGTGTCTACAGTCGATGGAATTTAGAAGGATGAGGGGGAATCTAATTGAACCTTACAGAATACTGACCTGCCTGGACAGTGTGGACATTGGCAAGATGTTTCCATTAGCAGGAGAGACTCGCACCCAAGGCTGCAGCTTTAGAGTAAAGGGAAGACCCTTTAGAACAGAGATGTGGAGAGTGATGAATCTATGGAATTAATTGCCACAGGTGGCTGTGGAGGCCAGGTTATTCAGTATATTTAGTATATTGGCAGCACGGTGACTCAGTGGTTAGCACAGCTGCCTCACAGGGCCAGGGACCTGGGTTCAATTCCATCCTCAGGTGCCTGTCTGTGTGGAGTTTGCACATTCTCCCCGTGTCTGCGTGGGTTTCCTCCGGGTGCTCCACTTTCCTCCCACGGTCCAAAGATGTGCAGGTTAGGTGGATTGGCCATGCTAAATTGTCTGTAGTGTTCAGAAATGTGTAGATTAGGGGGATGGGTCTGGGTGGGATGCTCTGAGTGTCGACGTGGACTTGTTGGGCCGAAGGGCCTGTTTCCACACTATAAGGATTCTGTGATCCTATGATTACAGGAAGAAAGCAGGGAGAATGGGGTTGAGAAACTTATCAGCCATGATTGAATGGCGGAGCAGACTCGATGGGTCAAATGGCCTAATTTCTGCTCCTATATCGTATGGTGTTATTGATGTGGTCTCACCAGCACCTGCTGCTGTGGCAGTAAGAATTTCCTACTTTTATAATCCAACCATCTTGATCCAACATTCCATTAGCCTTCCTGTTTACCTGCTGAATCTGTGTGAATTTGAGCTGAATGACCATTGTGATGAAGATGTAGTAACTTGACAATGTAGGGTGAAAGGAATTTGTGATCTCACGATCAGATAAAAAGATTACTTTAATCTAGTGACCGAGAAACCATCTTCTCATGATCTGTGTGAAGGGCAACTGCGACATGAATCTACTGGGTATTTGAATGGTCTCAAAACTATTGCTCAATGGCTACTCGTAACTGGGCACTTTCTCATTGGATTTCAAAGCATGAGATTCTCTAGTTCTTTCCTAAGCAACACAAATGCATGATGTCATCTCATGACAGAGGGTGAAGGAAAAATAAACTCAAGGTAGAGGTGAAATGAACTGCCTGTCTGTCTTGTAACACTGAACGAAACAGGCATCCATCTCCAGTGCTTCATAAATCACTAACGGCTGGCATAGGAGGTTCTGAGATAATTAATGGATGAAGTAAGGCATTAAATGAAATACATGCAGAGTGACAGAACAGCAGGCTCAGTCAGCATTTCAGTGGTGAAAACAGCCCCTATACAAAGAGCAAGTCTCCTTGAAAACTATCCTGAAATATTTCTAAGCTTCTGCAATGGGGGGAGCCATGAGAGGCAAAACAATGCTCAGAAACAATCTGCCATTCATGGGCGAGAAAGCTGACAGCTAATTAGACCAGGATGCAATCGACAACAGCTCAGTGCTCTATCAAATTAACATGAACTCCTCAAACAGCATTGCATGGGAGCAGCATGGAACACAGATCTTGGAAGAGATACTGACACCTCAGTGACGTCTCCTATAATGTATTCTGTCTTTTCAATGCTTGCATTTAATTAAGTTAAATCTTCACTGAGGATACTGTAATGGTGAATGTGGGAAAGAATAATAAGGGCCTAGAAAAAAAATGTAGAAGTGTTTGAAAGGATGGCTAGATAGATGGAAATAATAGATAGAACTACTCATGGCACCACACAGATTGAGAATCGCTGGCCTTAGGACAGTGGTAATATAAAAACATTGAAAAGAGGAACAGCTCCACCATTCAACATGATCATGGCTGATCATCCAACTCAATCACTTGTTCCTGCTTTCTCCCCATATCATTTGAGCCCTTGAGCACTACATGTAACATCTCCTCGAAAACATTCAACGTTTTGGCCTCAACCACTTCCTGTGGCAGAGGATTCCACAGGCTCACCACTCTCGTATTGAAGAAATTTCTCCTCACCTCAGTCCGAAATGGCTTACCCTTAACCTTTTGAATGTGATCCCTAGCTATAGAGTGGATTGAGGAAAACTGGGAGTTTGCTACACAAGTAAGGTTTTAAGAGTTATTAATCTTCTAAGGTATGGTGACAAGAGAATTAGTCATTAGCATATCGCAGGCTTGGGAAAGGTGATAATGTACAATGCCACCGATTTAAAATATTAACGCTTTATTTGGAAGTGACCCAAGAAAGTAGTTTGTTTTGAAAACACTGGATACAAGAGCATGCCATTCTCTAACTTTACAGTACCATACAACATTTTGATCACTGACTCTGCTTTTGAGTTGCCCGTGAGAAATTACTGGCAATTTTATAATGTTTTGGTTCCCAATTGCAATACACCTAGATTATTTTACATAAATATATATGTGTCTTGGCTAGGCCTCGGTCTAGAAGGCAAGGCAGGATAAAGCTCTGGTCCATTAGCATCAGAGCCTCAAGATCATCCAACAGCAGGGAAGCAGTAGCTAAGATGGATGATCACAACTTCCTCTTCAATCTTTCAGCAAGAGTAGAAGAACATTTTTCACACAGAGGTTTGTTAGGATGTGAGACGTGTTACAAGAAACAGAGGCTGAAGCAGAATCAGAATAGACTTTTAAAGCCAAGTGGATTAAAAGACAAGTGGATAAGTAAATTAGAAAGGAAAAATGTCACAGTTATGAGGAAAGGCCTATTGTTAACTCTTTCAGAGAGACTGCATTGGTGCTGCTAACTATCACTACGATGTTGCACACCCTGGAGGTCCAACCGGCAAGAGTAATACTAACTGCTCGCTTCCAGCTACTGACACAGGACTTGATGATGCACAAATAAATAGGTTTAGAAGTTTCTGGGTGATTAAAAAATAATTTCATCAGATGTCCTTGTACATTCGGAGAGCTGCAGGATGCAATGAGAACGGAGTTGTTGATTGATCACAGGGATTAATCTTGATCAATTAGTTCACAACTGATGTGACGCTCAAAAACTCCAGTGGAGGTGAAGTTTGAAACTGTGGGTCCAAAGTCATGTGGTCCTCTCAAGTATGCCATGCAAAGCACACTGAAATTACTCATAAACCATATCCCAAAATGTTACCTTCTGAAAGAAATCTATTGATTTTGTGTTGAATTGATCAGTACTAGCTGCTTTAACAGATTCTCAATGGAGGGTGTTCTGTAGTTTGATCACTTGATCACTGAAATATTGGCTTGGGTTTTTACAGCTACAAATTGGCAGGGTTATCCTCTGTGCTTATGTAAAATAGGCCATAGTGAGATCAGGCTGTCAAACTGACATCATCCCATCAATCTGTGATAATGTGGGAGGTAAATCAGGTATCTAATTCAGAAGCTCACAGGTTTTTTTCACACAAAAATGTGAACAAGCTACTCAGCTTGTCAAAGGCTCCTTTGGCTTCAATTTCTCATTGCCCACTCCATTTCGCAGTGGTCATAAGGGGAAAAAGGGTAGGAATGACTTACTCCAAGCATGAGAAGGCATCACAAGGGTGAATAAAAAGACCAGAAAATGGGACCATGTGTACAGCTCGCAATGATGCAATGTTACGAAGACTTAATCTTCTTGTTTGACCATAACTGACTTCTCGTTAACGAACCGACCCCACTCATACCTGGCATCCCAGTCTAGGTGCCCGACTGGGGAGGTGGAGCCTTTCACATCTCCCCAGTGCTAATTGGACACCTTCCCATCAGGCAGCTGTTGATTAACTGGCTGGCACTTGGTCCACTCTGGCGAGATGGTGGGGACAGAGTCGAGGGTGGGAGCAAACAGATCCAGCTTTCCCTAATCTGCATCCTTCACCCTGCTACGAAGTGTAAAATCCCACCTGAATCCATATTCCAGTTTGGAACGCACATCCCTTGAGGTAGAGGTCATGTCCTCTGGCTCCACTTCTGGACAAGGTGAAATAGCTTGTCAAGATCAAGTTTGTCATGGAAACATTCACCATCTTTATAAACATGTCAACCTTGGCTCCATTACCACACAGACATTTGAGCAGAAAGGTGTGCCCGAGTGCAGTTAGAGATACTGACCTTGAGATTGGGCCTTAAGATGAGGTCCCTTCTCAATTGAATGTACACAATCCCATGGCACAATTTAGAGTAGAGTGGAAAAGGTCTCCTACTGGTGTAACCAACATGTATCCCTCAACCAATTACTTCAATGACATTTGGGGCCTGCTGTTCATGAATTGGTTGCTATATTTACTTCACAACAGCTGTTTTTCAAGATTACACAATTGGCTTTAAATCATTTCAGTACATCCCGAGGCTGTAAAAGTCACTATGTAAATGCAATTTTTTAAAATACGTTTCAAAATAATTTGATGTTAATGATTTGTCACAGGACCCAAAACCCTGAAAATTATAGACAGCAAAAAAAAAATTCAAGTGGTACCTATTCAGCAATTACCCCAGTTCAAAAACAAAAACAGCACAGGCAGGCCCGGGAACTCCTAGAAGCCTGGTTCTCCACTAAGAAAGCCATCAATAAACACATACAGCTAGACCCCATATACACTCCATAGCGAAGGAGAACTGGAGTGAGGTAATCCAGCTCAACAGACACCAGAGTTTAAATAACAGGTGGGAAAACACAACGGCGCTTCATCGGAGGCTGCACTGATGATGTTACCCAGCAGGGCAATGAAACGTCTGTGGAACAGTGAACCAGCTCAGCGAGCGAGCCAACCTCAACATCCACAACCCAAGCTACAAATCTACTCTAAAACCTTACAAAAACAAAACGGACATCTACGTTTTGAAGGAACAGTATTTGCCTCAATCTGTTTGGGTAAAACTAATCAGCACAACAAGCCATTGAATCTAACATTCGCATCAATACTTACGGCCTTCACTAGGTAATGAAGCTGCATTTGTGCCTAACACTGTTCCTCATTTGAGGCTGTTTAATATCAGACCAGATTACCTATTTGCTGCAATGGGACAACATTACTCAAGTGAGCTCCAACATCAG
Source organism: Ginglymostoma cirratum (assembly GCA_024137785.1). Taxonomy (NCBI): domain Eukaryota; kingdom Metazoa; phylum Chordata; class Chondrichthyes; order Orectolobiformes; family Ginglymostomatidae; genus Ginglymostoma; species Ginglymostoma cirratum. Next base: position 6,651,151 of record JAHRHZ010000047.1, on the reverse strand, counting down.
CCTACCCATTATTTAAGTGGTAACTGAAACAAGTGGTCAATCGGAACTAGTTTCAATTCTTCATACCAGCATGGACAAAAAAGTGGTAATTGTGAAAAATAACATGAGTTTAATGGTAATGACTAACTGAACTGCAACATGTACTCCCATTTATTATCTACTGATAGCCATCAAATTATGGCAGCATCGCAACTGTACAAAAATTAGTGAGACCACACCTGGAATATCCCATTACGAGAGGAGGATTGTAGTTGTATTGGAGGCAGCTCAGACGAGGTTCACTAGATTGATTTCAGACATATGAAGAGAAATTGAGCAGATTAGGCCTATACTTGCTGAAGTTTAAAAGAATGAGAAGAGATCCAGTTGAGGTACATAAGATGGAAAAGGGGATTGACAAAGCAGACACAGAGAGACTGTTTCCTCATGTAGGACAATCTAGAACAGGTCATAGTTTTAGGATAAGGAGTTGCAGATTTAAAACAGTGAAGAGGAGAAGTTACTTCTCTTGAAGGATCTTGAATCTGTGGAATTCAATGCCCCAGAATGTGGTCGATGCCAGGACACTGAGTAAATTTAAGGAGGAGAGAGACAGATTTTTAATGAGTAATGGGTTGAAGGGTTATAGAGAGAGGGCAGGAAAGTGGAGTTGAGGCTGAGATGAGGTCAGCCATGATCATATAAAATGGCGGAGTGGGGTGGAGGGGGGTGAATTGCCTACTCCTGCTCCTGGTTCTTATGTTCTAAAGGCCCTATTGTACCCTATTTACTTTATAACAACACATTAAATATATCCTATTCATCTCACTACACCTATGCATGTATATTCTGTGTAGTTTATCATTACACGCTTCAACATAATGGGCAGACAGCACTTTAACAATCTCTAGAATATCCCACACACATTAATGTAACTGCTCCATAAACCTCACAAACTGACTTTAATATCTTTCAATAAATGCCAGACCTCACCATACAGTAACACTCTGGTGCGTTTTGCTGCAGTACTTTCAGGTATAATCCACATTTCATTATATTACACTCAAATATACTACAACGCTTATAGCTGATAGAAATTCAGCCCATAGACTAAAGCACAATATTTCTGACCTTTCTGACCTTTCCCTATCTGCCAAGACAAAAGCACTTTGTAGCACACCCCATTTCTCATTTAAAACTTTGATATATGCCAGAACTCATAACACACCTACACAACAATATGCCAGCCCAGTGGTCTCAATGACTGCTCACCCTTTCTGAGGTTAATATTAATTTCAAAGTACACAGGCATAACTGCTACCTTTCAGAGAACATTCAACTTACTGAGCACAACTAACTAGATTTATTACTTTGGCAATGCTACACAGCAATTTAGCAAAACCCATAAAAACAATACAGTAGTTCTAATTGTATTACTGATCATAATCTTAATGGATCTTCAGAGACTCGCTGATCTATCCCAGATACCAGAACCTTAATGAGATTAGAGAGCCAGATGAATCCATTTTAAATCCTGTACAAGGATTATGAATTCTGGACTGTTAATACAATCTCCTTTTGAAGGGTTAGCACACACGTTGCCATTATGCTTATATATGAGGTTATACTTAGCACTCAGGAGTAGGCCATTTGGCTTCAATAAGGTCATGTCTGATCAAATTGTGGCCACAACACCATTCTCTTGTCTGCTCCCCAGAACCTTCAGCTCACTTGTAAATGGAACATCTAACTCAGCCTTGAGAATTCGATGATCCAGCCTCCACAGCTGTAGAGAATTCCAAAGGTTAGTGACACTCTCAGAGTAGATGTTCCTTTTCATTTCCACCGTAAACTGGAGACCATTAGTTCTAAGAAGACAGAAAAGACTGCAGATGCTGGAAGCGAGTCAAAAACACACAGAGCTGGAAAAGCACAGCAGGTCAGAGAGCATCCGAGAAGCAAGAAAGTCAGGTCGAAATGTTGACTTCCCCGTTCCTCGGATGCTGTCTGACCTGCTGTGCTTTTCCAGCTCCACATTTATTGACCTTTAGATCAAAGTTGTGCCCTCAGTTCTACACTCCTGTAAGACAGGAAACACCCTCTCAGTACCTACCATGTCATGCTCCTCAGAGTCTTATACACTTATAGACTAAAATAACATTAACTATGAACTAAGACGGGAGAGAGTTAAGGTTGCACTGGGGAGAAGTATCACAGAATGCTGGTGGTGACGACCGTGGCTAGGAGTAGCTGAGTAACATTGATTCACACAGTAACTGTTTGAAAACAGGATCGAACTAAATGTCACATGGGAGAGAAGGCTGAAACTCGTCTTTTCTGGGATTAAGCTTCATAAGAATGGATATGTGTTAAGCTTCCCCTCCGTAGTACTCAGAGATAAAAGTCTGAAAAAATGCAAAAGCTTTGTGCTTATTGTAAAGTCTCTGTGTACACCTTCAGAATCCAAATAATCAATACATTTTTACAGGAATCACATCCCAGTCTGCTTATGCATGATGTTGTATTGGATTTCTGTCAAGACTACCTAGAAATCACATAGCAACATCTTGCTGATTTTCATCTACTTTTATATTCCCTCGTATTTTTTTCCTCCCTGTAGCTCACTCAGCATTTTTCTCCAGATAGTGGTCGGAAGGACAGACAGGCAATGTTCCATCACTAGCAGTCAATGACCCACCTTTACAAGTTGATCAAAAACAGACCAGGATTATATCGGATATACGAAACAGCAACAGGCCATTCAGCCCAACCAGGTCATGCCAGCATTTAAGTCCCACTCGAGCCTCGCCACATCCTTTCCTCATCCGATTTGGCAAAAACTATTCCCCCTCACATCCTTATGCGGCTTCTCCTTAAATACATCTATTATATTCACTTCCACCACTCCCTGTGGTGGCACATTTCACTTTCCCACCACTCTCTCGTCGAAGAAGTTTCTTCTGAATTCTTGCTTTTTTGTTGACTTATGTTAACTTGATGGCCTGTAGCTTTGTCCTTTGCCTTAAGTAGAAACACATTCTCAGTACTTGTCCTACCAAAACCTCTCATATATGTAAAAGGCTCTTTTAGAATAGCCTTGAGCCTTCTCTTTTCAACGGAACTGACTCCTAGTCTGTCCATCCCTTCCTGATAGGCATATGCTCACAGTTCTGAAATCATCCTTGAAAATTATTTTTTGCATCCACTCCAGTGTCTCTCTTTATCCTTTTATAATATGGCAACCAGAACTGCACACTGTACTCTAAGTGTGGTCCAAAGACAGGTCAGTGCTAGGTCAGCATAACTTCTTTACTTTTTAATACTATTGCTCTGAAAATCAACTTGGTTAGCTTATATTATGCCCTTATTGAACTGTATCATTTTCTAAGTAATAAATAACCTCTTTATCTTCCTTACCAAAACATAATAGTTTACCCTGCCTATATTGAAATTCAATATCCAATTAATATTCCCCAAGAATATTAATGTATTCCTGTTATTTGTTGCCATCCTCCAAACTTGGTGTTGTTCATAAATTTAAAAATTATAATTTTGATTCCTAAGTCCTAATTATTGATACCAACTGCGAAAAAGAGAGTTCTCCCAGTATTAATTTTTGTGGGACTCTATTCCCCACATTCTCTTTCTTATACCTTGCTGTCTGGTTCTGCCCAGACAGCTATCCATTCTGTTACTTATCCCTGATTCCACATACTCTGACCTTTTTCATTAGTCCATTATGTGGTCCAAAAACTAAGGCTTTGTCCACTCTCCTCCCGTTAACTCAGAACTCAATGAGGCAGATCAAGCAAGACTAACCATTCTGAAATTGAAGAATCGTCTTAAGAACTGAAGAAGTTCTGAAGAAGGGTCCCTGGATTTGAAACATTAACTTTCTCTCTGCCAGATCTGAGTTTTTCCAGAAATTTCTGTTTGTGTTTCAGATTTTCAGTATCCACAGTTTTGTGTTTTATCCTTTTGAAACAGTTGATGATTATACATTATAAACATTTGGTTTCTAAGATCTAGATTTTACACAATGGTGACAAGCCTCTCTGTCATGGTGAAAATGGGGATGTGGTGAAAATTGGAAATCCTGCCCCTTTTTTCACAGGGTAGGGGGCAAGAAAAGGGAGGTTCGACCAAATAAGCAGCTGCCTCCAATCCTATACAACCTGGAGACCTGGATGTCCGAAACACACAGATTTACAGGGGTTGGGAGCAGGTCCAAACTTTATGGATTCATTCAGATAGTCAAGTACCCTTTCAGAGGAACACCTTTGAAATTTCCAGAAGTAGGAATGCACGTGTGCAAAAAGTACATAAATTCAAGGAACTGTGAAGTTCATTGAGAACATCAAAAATAACTTGCAACTGTCAAGCTCCAAGGCACTTAAAATCCAAAGAAACATCTGAGAAAAAACTGTCTGCACTTTATGAAGAAAGGTTGCTTGCCATTTGTTTTCCATTGACATAAGCCAGGGGCTTTCCATTACTGGGTTAGCGCTACATCATTGATTTCACAACTATCCATATCACAGTCAGGTGCCAGCCTTTTCAGTTTTATTGACAGCTCCTAGTGGTTATAAACAATTTGAAGTCTGACAATGAATGCCAGTGCATGATGTTATAAGGGATTATACATTTGAATGAACTGTCTGTCATTATAACAAATTATGCATTTGAAGGTAATTAAATGTAATGATAATTTCTGTCCTGAATGAGTGCGTTGTTAAAAAAAATTGCAAGTTGATATTATTTTATCTCACAAGTTATGAGGCCTGTCTACATGAAGTACTGGGTGAACTGGCATGTTATACGTATGGGCAACGGGTGGATTCCATGGATTAGTATGAGTTGCAACTAAATTGGCATAGCGACTATAGAGAGTCAGGGAAGCAGGGGGATGGGTTAAGAGCCGTGGGTTTGGGGCGGTACAGTGGCTCAGTGGTTAGCATTGCAGCCTCACAGCACCAGCGACCTGGGTTCATTTCCAGTCTCGGGCGACTGCCTATGTGGAGTTTGCACATTCTCCCCCTGTCTGCGTGGGTTTCCTCCAGGTGTTCTGGTTTCCTCCCACAGTCCAAAGATGTGCAGCTTAGGTCGGATTGGCCATGCTAAATTGCTCATTGTGTCCAGGGATGTGCAGGCTAGGTGCATTAGCCATGGGAAATGCAGGGTTACAGGGGTAGGGTAGAGGGGGTGAGTCTGGATGGGATGCTGTTCAGAGAGCTGGTGCGGAGTTGGACCAAATGGCCTGTTTCCATTCTATTCTATAAATAGACATGGAGGATATGAGGGGTTTATGAGAGGTAGGCTGTAGTTCTGGCTGAAGGTGGGTGCAAATGCAACCCATCGACATGGTGGGCACCCTGTCAGTGAGGATGGAGATACATTTGGAACCCCTCCTGTTTATTGTCCACCAACATTCACAAACAGTTGTGGCAGGACTGTGATAACACAGTGTGGGGCTGGAGGGACACAGCAGACCAGGCAGTATCAGAGGAGCAGGAAAGTTGACATTTCAGGTTGGGACCCTTCTTCAGAAATGGGCCATTTCTGAAGAAGGGTCCTGATCCGAAACATCAACTTTCCTGCTCCTCTGATGCTGCCTGGCCTGCTGTGTTCCTCCAGCTGCACACCGTGTTATCCCTGACTCCAGCATCTGCACTTCTCACTGGGGCAGGACTGCAGTGCTTGGATGTTACCTGTAGGCTGCGGGAACATTTAGTTCTGCCTATTGCACGTTGTTTCTGCTGTTTGGCACGCAAGTAGTCCTGTGCTGTGGTTTTGCAAATTTAAAAACTTCATTTTTAGTTATGTGTGGTGCTGCTCCTAGAATGTCCTTTTGCATGTCTCTCCTAATTTGACATCAAATCGTGTGGCACTTTCTAGCCCTAGATGCGGCTACCACATTGGAGATTTCAAAGGAGGAGGCAAAATGTTTCACTTTGGAATGGAAATTAATCAGGGATGCAAATGCGGTTAGCAACAGCCAAATTACAATAACGAGCAGAGCTTGGTATGAACTGCTGAACCGATAACCGGCGGAACTACTTGCAGAATAAACGGGTATATTTTCAAAATGGAGTCAGGAATCCAACACCTGGGTGAATTCCAAGTGCTGACCCTGCACTCTTACAACACCATTTTTTAATTTCAAATGTCCTAATTGGGCAGGTGGTGGGACCAGTGCCTAGGTACAGTGCAGGGTGCCTCTGGAAGGGGAGAGCAGCCAAACTGGCACCCGGGACAAAGGCAGGTGGCAGCCATATTGGTGACTGCTGCTGTCTTTTCCATTAAAGCTGGCAGCATAGACCAGTAGTGCCTAATGGAGTAAGAAGGGGCCATGAAGGTAAAATTGGAGGCCCAGCACTCCCACTGACACAACTACAGCGATGGAAAGGTGTTTGAACATTGAGGAAAAGAAACATCCTTCAACCCCACTGTGAAACTGCTAGCTGTGCACTAACACTGACCAAATTGCTCCAACTGAGCGAGTTTACAGTTTAAAAATTCCACTCTACACCGGACAAGCCTCTTAATACGTTTCTTAAATAATGAAATGTACCACTAATTGGTGGCGAGTGGAATTCACACTCCCCCCCCCACCCCCACCTCCTCACCTTCCCATTGACAATTACAAGCTGTCATAGAAATGTCAATCTCATGGGTTTGCATCGCACCCCCCGCCCCCAGATCAGGTTCCCACCCTGTTGCCCTTTGAAAAATCCAGCCCAAAACAAAAATTACACGTCTACAGCACAAAGCAGCGTGAATTAGCAGCCCCGATTTCTTTTTAATCAACCCATTCAGACGTGGTGGGCCACACTTCTAGATCAAATGGGGATTCAAACTCAGAGCCTCCTGGCCCAGAGGGAGGGACACTGCCACTGCACCACAAAAAGCCCCGCCCCCTTAAAGCAGACCCGAGAACTACACAAAGTGCATTGTCCATGTGGGAGCCTGGGGCATGGAAATACCACAAAACCCCTTGGAATTTCCACTGCCATGTATATACGTGTGTGAGGTCAGAGTAGGGTAAATCAGCCTGCCTGCTGCTCTCCAGAGGAGCAAGGTTATAAGTCAGATGGTTCTTGTCCATTGACATCCCTAGCTTGGGATGGGGGGCAGAAGATGGCCTGGGCAAGAGATTCAGAAGGCAGGTGGGGGCAGAAGCTTGGGAAGGCAGGGGTGTTCAGGAGCTTGGGAAGGCGGGGGTGGGGTCTGTGGGCAGGAGCTTGAGAAGTGGGGGGGTGAGGGGCCTGCCTGTCCTTTAGTCAATGGGACTGTCTGGGGAGCTCCTCTGTTACACTGTTCAGTTCAGCAAAAGTTCTTGTTTAATGCAATTCCACCGATAAGGACGGGAGTTTTCTAAACCCTCCTGAGGCATTGTAGTGTGGGATGTTCATTAAAATATTTACATTATTTGTATCGATGAATAACGATCCAAAAAAATTTTGTGATAGGAAACCCGAACAGAAAAAAAAACAGTAAAACTTATCTGACTTTTGTACACCACACAGCACAGCTCCAGTATGTCTTTTAGCTGACTCTTTCCTCTGGGTTTGCACCAACCAGAAAAATGGCGGGGATGTGGGGAGCAGTAGAAAAAAATAATAATAATTGGAAATGAACTTACTAGAGCACCGCTAATGGTGTTTACAAGTCAGACCAGTATGTCTATTCCAAAGTCAAATGTCTTTGACTTTCGAGGTACTGATTTAGAGAAGTCTACAAAGGGTTGGCAGTGATCACGTTGGACGTAAAGTATGCCAGAAGGGCCTGGGGAAACAGTAATTCTCAGAAACCAAGGGGCTTGGGAGTGAGGGAACAAGTGCGGGACCAGGGAGGCTGCAGGCGCCTGGGGTGGGGGGGGGGGACGGGCTGCGTTCGAGGCTACTCGCTGGAGGCTGCAGTGGTTACAGTCACTCTATTGCTGCCTTTTCCTGGAAAGCAGTTCCTGGCAACACGCTCGGTGACACAGCTCCCACCACCCCCCAACAAAACCCACCGCTGGGAGCCGCAGCAGCAGCTTCTCACTGAAAAGTCTTGGCTCCGCTCCAAAGAAACCCGAGTCACATCAACAGACGTATCTCCAGGAACGAGGCCAACAGCCCTCAAACTGTAAAGCTCAGCCCCTTGCCACTGCCACCCCGAACACACACACACCCACCCACCCATCGGCACACCCCTTCTACCCTCCTCTATCCCTGGCAGCCTGCCAAGTTATTAATGTTTCAAAGAGGGAATTCAGTTCTGCAGATCAGCTGTAATCCCAGGCATTTCAGAGCTCCTCTTCTCCAAGACCAACAGGCTGCATAACTGAACATTGTTTTGACTGAGCGTGCGCTGTCAGCCTCGGAAAGTCATATCTGAGACAGAGAGCACAGGGACCCCCATGAAGCCTGGAAGATGCACAGCAACCACCTCCCCTTTGCATTACAGCAGGGCTTGTAATTGTCATGTTTAAAAAGTGCCAACGCCAGCTCAGTACTGCTGGTGTTGAAAACTGGGCTCAGTGGGCATCACTCGCACTAGTTGAGTTTGTTGTCTCACTGTGGACATGTGGGCACGGTATTCAGGCAGACCCAGCACTGCAGTACCCAGGGAGTGCTGCACTGTCGGTGCTGCCACCTTTCAAGTGAGCTGCTAAAAACTGAGGTTGACCACCACCGTCCCCCCCATCCCGACCTTTATCTCTACTCTCTCAGGTGGATGCAACAAAAGCCATGGCAAAACTTCAAAGAAGAGCATGAGGGGTTTATGTCCAGCATTTATCCCCAATCTAAGTCATGAAAACAGATTTCTGGTCATTGGTGCTTTGCTGCTCCCCCTTATTTTGAGGCTATGCCATCTTGTTCTGTGGGTGGTTGAGTTGAGGAGGAAATTCTTCATCCAAAGAGTTGTGAATCTGTCGAATTCCCTGCCCAGTGAAAGGAGTTGAGGATACTTCATTGAATGTTTTAAGACAAAGATAGATAGATTTTTGAACAGTAAAGGAATTAAGGGTTATGGTGTGCAGGTGGGTAAGTGGAGCTGAGTCCACAGAAAGATCAGCCATGACCTTATCGAATGACAGAGCAGGCTCAATGGGCCAGATGGCCTACTCCAGCTCCTATTTCTTGTGTTCTTATTATGTTCACTTACTATTTACATGCCAATAGGAGATTTTGAGGCATGCTCACATGTTGGCTACTGGACTTATTAGCATTCTTTCATTTGGCCATGTATGGCTGGAACTTCAGGTAAAGTTATGATAATGTATCTTGCCTATTAAGATTAGGGTTTATGCTCAAAATGCAAACCATCTGGTAGCTTTCCCCCCACCCCGGCCAGTACAGACACATTGGGCTGAATGGCCTCTGTGGGACAACTTTTCTACAGTTCCATAGCCTCTTTTATTTGGGATCTTGGAAAACTATCATGCTCACCAAAATATATCCCTGCATAAAACCAGGAATAATGCCTTAATTTTAGTTTCAAAAGACATGGAGTGATTTCACAGAGAGAGAAAAAACATTATTTAAGGGGTTACAAACACATTTGTACATGTTGACTCCTCTATTTCTAAAAGATGTGACTACTTTGATTTAACAGCAATCCACATTTGTCCCATCTCCAGCAGACAAAGAATTAATTAAAAACATCAAACTTCTGAGATCCATGCTTTAACCCATGGAGTTATGGCCCCATTGTTGGCTGTGCACAATAAAGGCACATTAACGTTGTACAATTTTATTTTAATGAATGTATGCATAGAACGACTGAAAAGGGGCAGTACAGTATAAACAGAACCAGACATATCACGAGATCATAGGACAAAGCAGAGCGATCTCACGACCTTGTAGACTCCCCTGGGTTATTGTCACTGACCCTTACCCTTCCCCCACTCTGACCCCCAGGGTCCAAGGAGCACAATTTAAAAGCCTATGGTTTCTCATTACAGCTCAAACTCCTCCGGCTAATTTCTGTATGGGTGCAAATTAAATCTCTCAACCCTACCCCTACTTACAGCACAAATTACATACCTGCCTATATTGTATAGCCAGTTCACAACCCAAGCTTTCTACCCTTTTTAATGCAGTGAAAATAGTAATTTTAAATCTGGCAACACATCATAACTAAGTTGAAACCCATGCAGGGGTCGACAAATAGTTTTACGTAACTAATGCATTACTCAGCTCTGAAAACCTTCATGTTGATAGCAAATTAAACAGCCTCACGACTGCTGAGATTATCAGTTACTCTCCCAACACTGAATTAATTGGATACAGAAGACAAACTGCTCTCTTTTGTGACGGTGCACAATGGAAATGTCAGGGCCCCGGGTTTGAGGCTCATGCAGGCTTTGCCTTGCCATCTGGCGCCAGGTCAGGCAACTCACCAGAGGCCCCCTAAGCAACCAGCTGACTTCAGTATCACAGGGGAAATCACAGAGAAGGAACCACATCTGCACAGATACACACACACACACACACACACACACACACACATTCACACACAGAGATTCATTTAAATGTCTCACTCCTGGGAGAATTCTCCTGGACTCCTTGGCTTGTATTGTACCTGGGAGAGTGCACTAATGAATCTAGCCCAGTAAATTAGACCTTTCTAATTAAGTAGATGGTACATCCAATAATTTGTTCATTATCAACTTTATTCATCCATCATATTTTAGCTGCAGCACAGGCGATGATCTATTCTTAGCTCAAGCACACAGCCTTGCCTGACTTTTAAACAGCTACTTCTTCGTTCATTCTACACACAGTGACAGTTCAGACCAATGGGATCTATTACAACTGTGAAATGCAGCTATAACTATGAATAAAGTTCAGAGAAATAAAACAATGGCCGGGCACAGCGATGCAAGATTTAATCACTGAGACAGCTCGCTCTGAACACCAATGCTACAAAATCAACTCAGGGATGCATGCTGTTGGCAAGGGGGAGCAGGCACCACTTTTCAAAGGGGTCAAGGAGAAAGGACCACATGCTGATGAATTCAGGGCAGAGCTTTACCACTCCTCAAGGAGTAAGCTGCAGTAGCAAAAAAATAATATCTTGCATAAGTTTGCTTCCTTGATGTGCCACTGTACTGAATCAAACTGCATTTGTGATTAAGACTTTATGAACAAAGTATATTTCTGAAATAAAAAGAAGCACTGGCGAGAGATGCCTTTGGTCTGTTTGTTGGATAGAGTCAAACTCCAATGTTTGCTTGTTTTCTATATATGCTATTATATAGAACCAAAGTGTGTTTGTATATGTATGGATACATAAAGACACTTTTCTGTGAATAAAATATATTTTTGAAATAAAACTAACTTGCATAAGTGAGAAATGCCTTGGGTTCGTGTGTTGGAACTGTCAGGAAAGTCAGACTCTAATATTTGTTTGTTTCCAAGTGCAAAGACTGTACAGAAGTGAACTGCTTTAGTGACTATGTATGTACATTAAAGTTTTTTTTAAAAAAAACCTCCTTTAGGTGGCGCCTGCAGAAATAGGCGAATGGGAGAGTTCACCCAAGAGTGGTGGCAGACTTCCTAATATTCGTGAGTCCAAGTTATATGGTAACTGGTTCCATTCTGTACAGAAACCCGACACAGAGCGCTGAATGGTAACTGACTGCAGAAGGAACCTGAACCCAGAGTGCTATGGGATAAATGTAGATAATGCTGGGGGGGTTAGTTAGCTCAATTGGCTGGACGTCTGGTTTGCAATGCAGCAAGATGCCAACAGCATCAGTTCAATTCCTGAACAAAAACAGAAGTTGCTGGAAAAACTCAGCAGGTCTGGCAGCATCTGTGAAGAAAAAAAAATCAGAGTTAACGTTTCGGGTCTGGTGACCCTTCCTCAAAACTCTTCAATTCCTGCACCTGCTGAGATAACTGCGAAGGTCCCTCTTTCTCAAGCTTTCCTCTTGCTTGAGGTATGGTAACCCTAAGGTTTAAACATCCAGCAGTCATCTCTCTCTAATGAACAAGCTGTGCTATGGTCCCCTGGTGCCTTTTACCTAGATGGAGTCTGGAGTGTTACATCTGAATCATCAGTCAATCCTCCAAGGGCAGGAAGTTTGTGGTTACAGCACACTGGGGTAACTGACATCTCTTGTATGATGGCTTGTACTGACAAGGTTATGGCATCTCTACTGCCCTCGGACACAGGAGCCTGTGCTGACAGTACACTGGCACGTTGCTACCGAAAGCTGCACTGTTTGTTTAGTGGGCTATATGACACTAAATAAAAACCAAAAGAACTGTAGATGTTGGAAATCAGAAACAAAAACAGAAATTGCTGGAAAAGCTCAGCAGGTCCGGCAGCATCAGTGGAGAGAAATCAGAGTGAATGTTTCGAGTCCAGTGACCCTTCCTCAGAAAAGCTCAGCAGGTCTGAAGTTCTGAGGAAGGG
>JAHRHZ010000047.1:6593425-6630416 GCA_024137785.1 Ginglymostoma cirratum | reverse complement strand
TGCTGACCTAGCCAGCATCCCTCGTATCCCTGGGAATGATTTCAGAAATCCCACATGGATACCAAAACAGACGCAAGTCCCCTTGAATATGTAAATTATGAAAAAAAAACACTTCTGAAGGGCCCTTTCCAAAAATCAGTCACTTCAAGGACAGACATTGCAGATTTAAATTGTTTTTAGTGGCCTTTGTGACCGCTAATCAAATGAGTTGTTTAATTTTTTTCCTCCACCATTCTCACAGAAGTCACAATCAGAATTCCCACATTCCTTGCTTCAAAACCAGTTCACAAGAAAGTCACCAGTGTCAAGGAAGGTTGTCCAAAACTGATTTCCATGTAACAATGGGCATGTAACCAGTGCCAACAATTCACCAATTTCTATCTACCTGAAACAGAATGGATCTGGACCAATTTGAACACCCACTGTCCCATTTTTCTTCACAATTCAGTCCTCAAATAGTTGTGAGTGTCCTGTACCTAATGATTCTCAGGACTAGTACTAGCTACATGCCAGTTAGCTTATTCACTTAATTGTTACATTCCATCACAATCCCTAAACTGAAAAGGATTTTACAACGGACGCAAAAAAGTAGTTTCTCCATTCTTATTCTCAATTATCTTGAAAGCAGAATCTGTTTCCATTAGCCCCTATAACTAGGTGAGCCAGCCTCTTCCAAGCTGGAAAAAAATGATACTGGAAAAAAAATGTTAAAGTTGTGACAAGGAAAATACCTAAGTGAAGTCGGTGTCTGATCATGAATACTCAAGCTAAATGCAAATCAAAACGGCTTCAAGGACAAGCTTAAAGTTGCAATTGTTGCACATGAAACTACTTGGCAATGACTGCAGACTTGGAACATTTCTAATGTCTGATATGCATTCTTTAAAGCACAGTACTAATTATATATTTTATTTGTGTTCATTGATTTTGCACATTATCTAGAATGATTACTGAACAATTGTACTAGCTAGCAATCATAGGATCAACTAGAAGTATTAGGGGATATTACCAAAGCAGAACTGAAACTGTTTGGCATACAAACATGACAGTAAATGCAACTCAGTCCATATAATTTGGATAATTATACCAACTGTACATTTCCACTAAAAGATTGGTACAACAAAACAACAAATTGTCGCAAAATTTGCACAATGCAGTTTTTTGCATTTACCACTTCATGTAGAGAACCAATCACATTTATGGCATCATGAGGCAACAAGTCAATGAAGGCAGAATCACAGAAATAGATTGGGAATTTTCATCTAACTTCATCAGATAAATTTGCTGGGATTGTCTCATGTGGAGAGATTGAGGAAACTGGGCCTATGTTCTCTACAGTTGGAAAAAAGATAGTGTGGCAAAATGGCTTCAAGATGGTTGATTAGCGGTGGTCTAAGGGAATAGCAAAGTAGGCTCATCAAGCAGATTGAGCTCGTCCTACTCCCACGACAGCTACCATTCTATACATTAGGCAAAAGTAATAAATTTTCACTTACTATTGAAGAATTGTGTACTATGTTGGGTCTCCACGGTGAGGGAGAAAGAAAAAGAATCTTAGAAAATGCAGATTTTCCACTCTTTCAGAATTAAAAATGAATTCATTACTGTTTCTTGAATTTTAATTAAACTATAACAACTGCTAAACGTAGTGGACCAATTAATCCATTGCATCTGCAATCAAAGGCTATTAAATAAACCAGTTAGTTTTATATTCTAAAGTTCAAACATTGGTTATCTGTTGTCTATAATCAAAAACTAAAACAACTAATATGGTAATAAATGATTTGATCCTTCACCTGGGCAGTGTCAGTTGATCTTAGTCACATGATGGTGATGGTACTTCAATAGCTTTCAGATTCTTTGGGGTTAGTGAAGTTTATAGTAAAGTATGGCAGCTCCTACTAATTACTGTCCACTGACCTCTGTTGAGGTGGATACATGTGTGGACACGGGCTGAAAATTGGATTGTGCTAGAAAGCAGCATTCTGACTAGTCTGCTAATTGTGCTTAATAGTTGAGTAAGATGTCAAATTGTTAGCAGTTTCAGAATTGAAAGGAAGAGATGATGTCTGGACAAGGTGTCAATTATTTTAATCTAGCATAAAATAAAAACATTTGCAGCTTCACTCACACTTGATAAAAAAAAAGTTCTACAATTCAGTTTCTACCAACAAAATATGATTGAAGAAAGTTGGTACTATAAACAAGAATTTTAATATATCGATGAATAGATGCTTGATAATGGAAATGTACAGTCAGCAAAGCTGTTAGCCTGTATAGTACGTGAAGCACTTTTAAAAGTTATCAAAAGTACATTAATTAACTGGTCTTGAATCTCAAACTTGGCAAAAAATAAATGTGTATTACTCAGCTTTATAGAATAAAATGTGTTTTACAGTGGTAAAGAAATGCTTTAAATTGTACAAAAGGATGTGACATTAGGTTACAATAAGGCATAATCTTTGCTTTGCAGTTAAGAGATGGTAATGGGTTCAAATTAAGGCTTAAACTTCAGATTTACATAAATATCATCCAGAGTATTCTCCCTCATCAGACTTACAGCAGAACTTTAAAAATTCTTTGTAAATTAAGAAAAGATCAATTACTGGCTATCTGCTTTGCAGTTTACCCAGCATAGATTCAGTGGAAACTCTAATTGTTTCTCTTTTCCTGGAGTTTCTGCTGAAGCAATGGCATCTGATTGGTAGAAATTCAGGGAAATATTCCTAATATATGTGTTATACACTCATCGGAGACAATGCAATCCCTGTAAGATGCAAACATATTTTCAAGCCAAATTCAGCAGTCTATTAGAATGATGAAATACCAGCAATAACTGCAATTTGGCACCCTTTTCTTGAAAAAAGTAACATTTAACATATTTATATCTTTAATCTTTCTCATAATTACTCAATGTCTATGACATCTGATCTATTTTAGATTTAACAGATATAGTGGAGCCCTGAATGAAAAGGTGCACGTGCATCTGTTCCTTAAATTTAGTTTTGCATTAGTGTTTCATCAAGCACTGGTTGTTTTAAATCATTCCAATTAGAAACAGGAAGATGTCATTTTGAAACCTGTGCAAAGTTAATAAAAGTAAAATGGCTATAAAAAACTACAAAACTAATGGAGCACAATACGACTCAATACTTTAACAGATATGAGGTAGTTCCGTTGTATTGGAGAAAAGTGGGAGTATTATACATGTTACTCTAAAACACACAGTTTGACTTTATAACATTAAATAAGAGAAATTCCTGTCAAAAAATAAAACAAGGTTATTTCACCACTGAGGAGCATATACTTAAAATACTAGATAAAGAAACCTAGTAACTGATCTCAGACTCCAATGACCCAGTGATGTGCAAGAATCCTTACTAGATGTGATAATAGGCACTCGCAGAGTGTGCAGTTGCAGGATACACCCCAATATTTATGAAAGTTAGTATTGTGTTGATGATTAATGACACAAGTCTTTCTCAGATACTGAGGTAGTAGTGATATTAGAGGCAATGAAGTGATAAGCAACATCATCCCTGTCTGTGATCATAGTCTGGCATCTAGAAGATCGAGTTTCTGCATTTTTCAGGCATGAGGATTCTGAGTTTCTGTTTTTTAAAGTGAAACCATTAACCGATCCTTTCCAACCCTTAATGCTCTCAAAACCATTAGTGAGCCCAGGGGATTCAATGGTCTTCATCGTGCCACTTTTAGTCTTAGAATGCAACGATGAGTTGTCCTGAGGATCAGTGATGTCCCTGATGTCCCTGTGCTTTTCTGTATCAACGCAATTCATCCCTTCATTTGCAACAGGAGACAAAGAATCCTTGCAAATATCAAAAGACTCACTATCCTTCTCAGGCACAACAAGAGTACATTTGTTTTGAAGATCTTCACTCCAGTCTTGAGCTGTTACTACAGCAGTGCACTCACTCTCAATGTTTTCCTTTGTCTTCCAGTCATCAGTTGATAACATAGGAATATACTCACTGTGAAGATTTTCTGTAGATGAAGCTGAGATGGACTTAAGTCGCAGATCTTCCTTACTTTGCCAATCTCTGTCCTCACAAGTGGAGTTTCTTTCTGATGCTGATAGTTCAGAATGAACTATGACTTCAGCTTCAACACGATTCAAACCTGAAGGCAGGTGTTTGTTCCTTTCTGCACCCTTGAAAATTTTAGAAAGTGAAATTCAGTGTGTGCATTTTTTTCAATCCCTATCTGAAAGGTTCAGATTCTTATTTAAGCAACATCATGCTGTATAATTAGTTTACTTATCTGGCACAACCTGATATGACTCAACATGACAGCCAACACTAAATTCACAAACTTCAATGAACATCTACACTTGCAGCATTACAGTGAGATTATTGCTAAAGTTCCACAAACAATGAAAATACCAATACCGAATAACAATATGTCACTTTCCCAGTTATCTTATTAATACATCAAATTGAAAGTAACTGCATACTAACATAGGAATTGTTAGATTAAAAAAGTCCAAAGTCCTTTCGGTTCACTTTCTACAAGTCTGGTAATGCAATTGCCGACTAATCACTTCAATCAGTCTTGATTCAGTTAGTCCGCAACCAGACGTGAGGTGAAGCAAACATCAGTATTGGAAAGCTTTGGGAACCAAACATTTAAAGTCACTGGTTTATCCTAAATACATGTTTTCTTGTCCGTTCAATGAAAAAAACTTAAATATCCAAAAATCATGTGAACATGTAACCAGGAATTTGCTGGAGAAACGGGAAAATCTTGAAATGCAACATAAATTTTATAATACTGCCATAAAAGGTGAAGAATCAAAGACTAATAACCAGTGAGGTTTTTATTAAATGCATATAAGCTTCATCTTCAACGTGTAACACTGAAAATGTATTAAAAACCTGTAATTAAGTGCATCTCAAAGCACTCATGGGGAAAACTTAACACTACCTAGGATATCTTTGGCATTCTTCAAATGATACAAAATTACTAAACACCACAGAGATTTATAGTTGCTTAATTCAAATCTTTTTCAATCACCATTTTCCCTAGTATTTATGGTGTTTTATTCAAACAATTGGATGTATTATTTAAAAATGGATCAAGAATTTTGAATATTTAATTTGAGTTCATTCTGTTCTGGGGAAATCACATGACACTTCACAGGCACGTGTCATTCTCTGGTTAAATGGTAACCCCACACATTTTTGGCTCTGCCTTTGCAAAGGACAAAATATCTTTCAGATGGCAGCTTTGCATGCTCTCAAATGAGGTGTTCAGATTTGACATGAGTATAATATGTCCCCTAAAATCTCCTCTGGGCATTGCAGCATGATGGCAATAGTGCAAAAAGCTATCTTACGTGATTTAATAATTAGGAAGAAAGTATTGGGACAACTTCTTAAAGGCACTCTGAGCATGTGAATAGATGTTGTAATTTTTATTTGTGTTGTTAAACTCAAATGAGCAGTGAGAATCTTTACATCCAAATAAAAATGCCTAATTATTTTTTGTAAATATCTAAGTTACTCCTCTGGGCAGCCTGCTCTGAATATTAAATCAAGTATGCCTGATACAAAGCAAGAGTGTACACCTCACCTAATCTTTAATCACTCTGTAGTTACTTGCAGCAAATTCCATTCACTCGTTATTCCTGTGATTGCTTGCTCACATAATGGTCTCACTAAGCTGGGAACCTAAATCAAGTATGCCTGGATTAAAGCAAGGGCATGGTTAATTAGATCCATTCCTAAACTTAGAACAAAAGAGATCCATTAAGGTGCAATACAATTGAATGAACTACTGCATTTTGCATAGATTCACTGTCTTTTGCAGATATTGAAATAACCATGCTGCTGCATGTTTTGTCCTGCCGTAATGTCAGCCGAAAACAAATCAGTTACCACTTGTACACTGATGACACCCAACTCTATTTTAGCATCACCTCTCAACTCCTCTACTATCTGTAAATTAACAGACTATTTGTCAGATATCCAGTACCGATGGACAGAAATTTCCACCAATTAAAGTTGAAGAATGAATACACAGTCTTCATTCCCCACCATAAACTCAGGTTCCCAAGCAACTTCCATGCCTCTCCACAACAATTGTTTCAGGCTCAATCATAATTCATAAACCTATTAACATATATAACCCCAAGTTGAGCTTCTGATCATATACTGACACCACGACTAAGTCCACCTACATCCACCTTTGTTACTTGTCCACCTAAGTTTATGTGTTGCTGAAACTTTCAGCACACCTTTATTACCTCTAGACTTAACAATTCCACACAATCCACTACATTTTGTCTTCCATATCCTTTACCACATCCAATCTCCGATGTCTGTGTCTTAACTTGCACCAACTTAAATTGCACTCTCAAGTTAAATTTTTGAGTCTTTCTTGGTTCTTTCATTTATTTGTTTAATTTTTGTTAAGTAATGGATTTCCTTTTCTCTTTGTTTCTACTCTATCCTCAAAAAAGAGTGCACCAAGCTCCAATCACTCACCGTCTCTGCATTTGCTTGCCCACGTGGTTCCCGCTAATGTAACATCCAATTTTGAATATATCTTCCTTGTTTTCAAATCCTTCTGTAGCCTCACCTGTAACCAGCCTGTGTCTGTAAACTCCTTTAGCTCCACACACATCCAAAATATCTGCACGCTTATGATTCTGACATCTTGAACAACTATAATTTTAATTTCGCCATCGTTCGTTGTATCTTCAATTACGAAGACTTAAGTTCAGGAATTCCCTCCATGAGCTTCTCTAAATCACTTCTCTCTATTTTCCTTTAAGACATTCCTTAAGCTTACCTCTTTGATCAATGACCCGAATATTACTTTGTGGATTCATGGAAAATCTTGCTTTATAATGCAAGAAGCAACCTAGGATGATTTATTAGAGTATAGGTGCTACTTAAATACAATTGGTTGTTGCTTCATTTACTCTCTATTTGGTGACTTAGTATCTAGAAAGTTTATTGCTGGGCATTGATGGTACTATACAACCTAAACATCGTTTTTCATGCTTTTGTTTGATTGCCTCATAAATGATAACAAATATGGTAGTTTTTGCAGGTTCTCCAATCTATGATTACCCACATCAACACCACAGGCTTCCAGGAACCCAACAAAAGATAACCTGGACATTGGAACTCCCAAGAACGTGTGCAATGATTTTACACCAAAATTGCACTGGATGAATTGAAGAACACCCGTGGAAATTCAATTACAGAATACCTGACTCCATGTTAAACATGGATTCCTCCATGTTCCTGTTAACATCCAGCCAAACAAGGTGAATGGCCAACTCCACAAAAGAAAGTCTGCTCTATTTTCCACCCTGAAATAGTTTATACATTTTTGCTTCGACAACTCCTTAATTTCAAATTTCAGACTGAACCCATTAGAAACAAAAATATAGACAACCAATAACATTCTGCTATAACGTCAAAGACAAAGTTTTAATCTTGACTGGGCTCAGGGTTAGGTCTCAGTAGTTCATTCATCTCGCAGGCTGAATGTGGCAGATTTGCACTGCTATAGCAAATTGTATCATTTGCCCACTTGTGATGAATAGAGCTATTCCAAGCACTCTTTTTTGAGGATAGAGTAGAAACAAAGAGAAAAGGAAATCCATTACTTAACAAAAATTAAACAAATAAATGAAAGAACCAAGAAAGACTCAAAAATTTAACTTGAGAGTGCAATTTAAGTTAAAAAGTTAACACAAAGAACTTCACAAGGCCTGCCTTGACAAGAAATTTGCCTCTTGCCAAAAATAGAATCTGTCACATATAAAAGAATAAAAGTACTGTAAACTTTGCAGCTCAACAGCAGGCATTATATCTCAAGTTGCTTTTTTTCCATTCATAGTAGGCGTTGATGGCTAGGCCAATGTCTATTGTCTATCCTGTCCTGAAATTGAGCATTTAGAAACTAGGCCTTGAGATTTATCAGTTGAAATTTCCCTTAGGTGGTTTAAAAAAAACAGTCCTCCCAAAAGCTGAGAGGACTACGAAAGGTTTATCTTTCAGCCTGTTAACTGGAAGGGTCTGGCAAGCCAAACAGCAGTGATGCATAACTGTTTAAGTTTCAAAAGTCTGTCGCCACAAGAAAGACATGGAGATAACATTGTCTTCTTCTTCTCATTAACCTTTTTTTTTGGTTTTTTAACGAACTACTTTTCTAGTTCAAGACACTACATAAATGTAAGCTGTTTAGAATAGCCTGGGTATTCATCCAAGCTTGAAAGTAAATGTTTTGTTGAGGATAGAACTGAAGAATTTTATGTATTATTGGACACACCTGGCTGATCTCGTCACAATCACAACATCCCTCTCCCTGAGTCTGAGGAGTTTTTGTAGCACCTCTTGGGGCATTTTAGCCTCCGACTCTGTGTCAGATATGGGCCGCATGTAATGCACAGAAGCTCGCCTCTTGCACGTGGAGCGTCTCAGGAGAAATTCACTCTCTTCTTCCATTAGAAAAAGACATTAGAAAGTCTTATTTCAGTTGTTATATGGTAGGAATAGGTTAATTATAAAATAAGGAGGGGTTCCTGAGTTAATTGACACAGGGTGTAAAGTGAATCTTCTAATTCAAGTAAAACATGACTTATATCCAGGATGGTTTAGAGCTCGTGTTTTTTACAAGGTGTTGATGATATGCACAATGCTCATTGACATGGGTCTTACCAGATCAAGGGAATCTTTTAGCAAGTTGATCAAGTGTTTAAAGATAGGCCAGAAATACGCAGTGCATGAACAAACAACAATACTTGAAGTGCATAGGGCGGTGCTTTACGCAACAATTTTACAAATATTGAGATGCAAGAAAACTAACCATGGTATTTTCATTATTACTCCTTTAAAGCTCAAGGGCAGCACTTGTGTGTGCATAAAACAACCTTTGATAGAATAAAAAAGAAACAGTTTGGAGAGAAAGATAGGAAAATTTTATCACCAGTGTGCCGATTGATTAGTCGTAGAAAAACCATAGTGCTTCAAAGTGTGGCCATTTAAAGCCATACGGGGAAGGACAATGATATCAGCTAAATATTGTCTCAAATCTCTATCCAAAAAGTGTTATTCAATTGATTCTCCTTGTTATTTTTCCTAACTCTTCATGTTCTATGGGAGAGAAGTAAAACACTGTAAAAGGAATAAAAAATCTTTCAACTTTTCCTTCCTGTAGGAAATGGGCAGTGTTTTTTACTATCAATATATCAGCTAATTCCTAATCTCTATTCCCATAGATTTCCATGTCCTGCTATCTTTACGAGATAACAAAGCATACCTTTAACTTTATTTGAATGTCATCATCTGGAAGAGGGGTATCCTTAAATACTTGAGCCTTAGCGAGTTCAGTTGTCTTGACAGGCAGGGACAGATCTTCAGCTGCAGTAGACATTAGTGTTTCCAGTTCATGTGCGTGGGAATGGGAAATACTGTGAGTTGAAGAAGTTTTTCTTGCCCTGCGATAGTGGCCATGTTTGGTGGTCAGGTGGGTATCAGGGCCTGAGGAGTCTTCTCTGTCAATGAAAGGATATACATTATAATCTATTTATACTCATTAACTTCATTATTAACCAAATAACGTTTTGGTTATTTTGGAAGATTATTTATAACCTTTTCACACACAGCTGCCCTTTCTTCCCTGAGGTGACTTTGGCCGCAACTAAATAAAACACGTGAAAAGGATGCTTTAATTAATAGCCATATTAACCAGTTGTTGCATGCTGGTCAGGTAGGAAATTTATGAAAAAAAAGGGGTTTGGAAAAAAATTGAGGCATTTAATAGGTAAATCTTTTCTCATGTTTGATCTAGCATAGGAAGAGATTCAAGAACATGCATTTCTCTAAAACAATAATAATATACAAGCTGACCAAACCAGAAGGCAGACGACAGGAAGAAAAAAACTTCATTCAGAATAACTTTTAGGAATGCACTTCAGAGGAAGGGAAATTAAATTCCAAGAAGTTTTTTTAAAATTTTGCTCACAGGTTCAGTTGTGCAGTGTGTTATAACAATGGTTTTCATCTCTGGAACTTGAGTCAGACTAATGGATAAAATTCTCTGGCATCTCATCAAATCCAAATAAAATTTGTCTCAATAGTCTTAACTCAGTGCCAAATGAATGCTGCTTCACAGCTATTCACGATTAAATTGATGCTTCCATTCAGATTCCACAAGAATGAGATGTGCAGCAGACTTGCAGTCTGTGATTGGGCACAAGCTATAACAGAAAGGAAGGAAGTAGAGGTATATTGTTTATCTACTACTCGTCGCAAAATCATGAATGTGTTGTTTATAATTGTGCTACAAAAGCAAAAAAGGAAACCTTTTCTAATAGAACAATTAATGGATGCATTTATATTTGATCTGTGTGCTTGATACCGATCTGCAAACAAAACACAGTAAACTGTTCATTTACATTCTATTCTTTCACACTCACTGATACTGGCATCACATATCTTGATGGGCATGTACATTTACTTCAAATAAAAATGGAAAAAATACCTTACGTATTTAAGCAAAAAAACGTTGTTAATGTTTTCCAATATTAATTATTGATCCAGGGTATCGTAATTGTGGAAGCTGTCAGTGCACAGATTTTCTGTTGCTAAGTTAGACCTTGGACAGTATCCCAAATTACATAATATTCATTAGCACAGCGCAAATCGTCAGTGAAATTGTTAACTGATACATGCTAACATCACCTGAACATCTTATTGTGCATTAATTAATTCAAAATGAGTAACAACACAAATATATTATGCTAGACTTAGCTCTTTACCTCCGCTTGCTGTTGCAGAAACTGGCACAGATGCAGAGGAGAATGCAAAGGAGTCCGAGACACACACCCACAATGATGCCTGTCACTGAATGTACATCAAGAAGATCATGCAGCCCTGATACCAAAAGACCAGTCAGTAAATTCTGTAAAGCATTTCAGCGATCATAAAATTGAAAGTGTATACTATCGCCCCAGTGATGTAAGAATCATTAACCTAATTCAAGAACTCACCAGAGTTTCAAAGCAAATCTATTTTTATTTAATTCCATGAAAGGAACCTCGATAGGTTTAATATTCTTAGACATTTCACCGCAGTTTCATATTTAGTACAAACACAAACACCACACCACTTTAGGTAACAGATTAATGACCTCCACTTTCGATTTGCTGAATGTTACATCTTTCGTTCTGCCTCATTGGGCAGCAATTTAACACAAGTTAAATTGGGATAAGCCCTGAGAAATCGCAGTGCAATATTTCAGCAGTCAAAGCATGAGCATCAATAATGTTGATCATGATGGCTCGCATTCCACTAAAATACATACCAACATTTCTGATAGGGGTATTTTATTTGTAACATTTGCTCAAAAGATAGGTTTCGGATTTCCTATTCCTGACAACTGAGTGATGGGGCGACTTACGCCCAATGTCCTAACCCCATCTTAATCTGATATTTTCTTGGGTAAGAGGTCATTACGTGTGCGGGGCAACTGCTGCTGACATCTATTTGAGTCAATCACGGCAACTGTGCAGAATTTTGCAGTGCAGCACTAAGTGACCCAAAAGGACACTAAGGCATAGGAGGAAAGTAAAATGTAGATTGATTTGTTTTTCAATTGAAGGCCTAAGCAAAGACCCAAGCCATCCACAGCCAAGACAGCAGAGTAAAATGAATTTATGGACCTCACTATCATTATCACAAAGAAGAATACCAATCAGAACAATGATAAGTGGGGTGGACCAGACTGAATACTTGCTCAAAAATACTGAGACATGATACTTGCACACTGTGCCCCAGGAAGGAGTCATTGCTTTTGGGAGAACAAGACAGAAAATTTTGGTAAGAAAAACAAAAGCTTTAAACACGTATTTGCAAAATTTAATGATCAATCATGCTGAATAACTTCGAATTCTGGTTGATGCATTAAAAAATGTAATTTATGAACTGTGCTTTTTATCTGTAGTCATGGGAATTTAACATTATTGGACACTATGATCCTCACATAGAAGCTGCACCGCATCGTAAATGACCAATATGACTGACATTTTCCTTGACTTACAAGCACAGCACTCTTGATAGTGTGGACAGTTGTGGCTTGGCAGAGTTTTTTTTTTAAATACACTTATGATTGGAGTGTACCTAATTTGGACATTTTTTGGCTTATTTACGTCTAAAATACATTACAACTATCCACTATTCTATGGGTGTTTTGAAATACATATCCAGTCAATGTGACTGCTCAAGATAGAGATTGACAGATTTCCAAATACTAACGACATCAAGTGATATGGGAACAACAGAGGAAGATAGCATTAATGTAGGTCATCTAGCCATGATCTAAAATGCTGCAGCAGGTTCAAGGTGCTGAGAGGCGTATTCCTGTGTTCTAGTATCTAAATTTCCAAAACTAAAAAAAAACTGTCAAAGATTACCTAATATTCCTTTAGACAGAGTTTGCACATCTTTTGCTGTGGAGTATGGTCCTGTTCCGACAACTGTCTTTGCACCCATCTTGAAGAAGTAGCGTGTGTCACTCTCTAGTCCCTGAACATCAGTACTGAATATGTGTCCTAAACATAACAAAATGACTACTGAAGACATGTTGTCAACAACATAACCCAATCAATATCGTGACATTTCTAAGTCATGGAAAGACTGCCATGCCACTACTTCAGTGGGCCAACACTTGCTATTGATAGAGTTGTATTAAGTTGATCATTCATCACATGGTCTTACTTTGAACTTGAATGGACACTCTCCCTTCACTAATGCAAACTCTCTTTCTTTCAAAGAGCTCAGTTAGCCTCTAAGTTCCAACGTCTTGGACTACAACTGCACCATCTAAGACTGCGTTTCACTCTGTTTTGGTGAAAAGCAGAGGCCAACCTAATAACAGAATTTTGCAGACTGAACTCTGAAAATGAGCATCTTGCTGCAGTTCAGATTCTACTTGATTTTTGTACCAAATCAACAATCCAAATTTAGCACTGAAGAGTTGTATTTTTTTAATGACTCTTTTGGCTTTACACCATCACTAATCTTATGAATGAATGTATTGTGACCTGGGCAACCAAATGGCCATGTGCCAAGTCGGCAACAGGAGACGAAAATTAGTAATACTGACTTGAGGTTACAAGATTTCATCTAGTTTTTGAGTTCCTACAGAAACAAGTAATAACAGACTATGACCAAGATTTTACATTGATTAAGAGTGGGCTACAATTTACCCACAAGGTTTTTAAAGGAGGTTATGGCTATGTAACTTAAAGTTACTCTTCAAACTCATCCCTTGGCGCCCAGGGGTCAGGTTGGTCAGTTGACTGGACTGCTGGTTTGCGATACAGAATGACAGGTTCAATTCTCGCACTGGCTGAGGTCACCACAAAGGTCTACCTTCTCAGTTTTGCCACTCACCCGAAGTGTGGTGACCCTCAGGCTAAAGTGACCACTAGTTGTCTTTCGCTAATGAGAGAGCAGCTGTATGGTTGTCTGATGTCTATGACGACATCGTCCTTACAATAATTCAAAGCAGGGTAAGAAGCTTTTTCACTGCCCTGGCCTACATTCATCCCTCAGCTAACACCAAGGATGAATCTGGTTTGCTATCTCCAATTTGGCAGTCACATTTGGCTACACGTCAAAACTAATTTATTCGCTGCCGCTATTTTTAAGGATACCCTGGATACACAAATGGCATTACATCATTGCACAGTCTTCTCTAAAGAACAGAACCTCTCAAATGGTTTAGCCTCGATATCAGGAATGATTTGGTCATCAGTTAACACAAAGTACTCTACCTGCAACCACAAAGAGATAGATATATCTAAGATAACCTCTCTCCTCATCTGAGGCAGGGCAACCCTCAGGTTAAACCTGTCATCTCTATCTAATGAAAGCACAGCCCTTTGATCCAATAGAACAATTCTAATGCATAACAAAATGAATTTTGATACAATCTGATTTTAATGAGTTGAGATATATTCCAATGTAGAGAATAGAAACGTGTGTAAATTAATTAACTTTAAGCACAATATTGATCTAATTGCATTTGGTGTGTAATAAGCTAGGTATGTTCAATCAACTAAGATCTCAATATTTTTGTAGGATATTCACCTTGCAACTATACTATTATAACTACATCAAATATCATAATCACTCCTAAATCGTAGCACTATGACATTTATCTTGTGTGACACATTCAGATAGCAAGAAAATAGAACATTAGCATTTAATGAGATACAAAACAGTTCTTTTCATTTAAAATCATTTTTGACAACTCCTCCCAATAGTCACCTTCCTTGGATAGTGAATTCCACAAGTCATCAGGTTGTGTGTAGTTTGCATTATACAAAATAACGTATTCAACTATAATGCCATTTGGTTCAGTTGGAGGCAGCCATCGAACTCTGACAGAATAGGCATTAAGTGGATTCAACTTCATGTCTGATGGAGGAGTTGACGGTTCTGAAAATAACAAGAATTGTTAAGAAACTAATGTTCACTCAAATATGTTACTGAAGGAAAATTTAAAGAATTCACATTAGTTGTCTTGTCCATGGCACAGTATCTGATAATTAATCAAGGCTCACTGAATGAAAACCAATTTGGTGGTACATCCATTCTACTATTTAAAGACAGTGTCAACACGCATTTCCACAAGTTGGAGTAACTTACTTGCTACCGCTCTAAGTTACCCTGGTTTACCTTGTTATTTCCAGCAGCCAGCTGTGAAAGAACACAAGGTCATCTTACCAGGATGATAACTATCAGAACAGAGACTCTGGTGGGGGCTTGAAGTGATGACATGCAGGGTAAAACAAAAAGCCTTTTTGAGAAAGAACATAATTTGAAATTTCAAATTTCTTATCTCCAAGTCAAAAACTAGTCTGCTGGAGATCTCATGTCAAATCTACTAGCAGGACACAGACATGTACAGATATATTTAATATTTCTGATTTCAAACAGGTGCCAATAACTTTAACTTCATTGACAAATTTTGCAGTCCTGGTGCTGATATCCATGCAACATGAAAAGTTCAGACCCCATTTGTAAATGAATCAAGTTGTTTTCCGGTCCAAAAGCCACCTAATGACACGAGGCGTCTGATTACTTAATACAGGACATCTTTCATTAGATTCAACAAACTTATTATTAAAAGTAAAGCTTCACTTAGGTAAGGTGATTTAAAAATTTCCTTGGTATTCATTTAACTGAAGCTGTATCTAATAAGTTGCAAATATATTGTATGCGTGATATTATTGACAAATGCAAGGCACAAGTGTATCTCCTAAAAGTACAGTCAGAAATCCATACAATATTTTTACTGAAAAAATGCTGTGTGTAACATTATAGCGAAACATTATTCAATGCTTTCCCCCTTCATTATGTGCATCGAAGGTCTTATGGCAAATACAGAAGCTGTTCCTCCAGCAGCACTTTCCAAACCTTTTATCAATTAGAAGGACAAGGGCAGCAGATATCCTAACCCTAACACAAATATCAGCAGGTACAAGGTTCCCCTCCAAGCTCTACACCATCCAGACCTCGAACTTTATTGCCATTCCTCCACTGTTGTTGGTTCAAGGTTGTGGGCACTCCCTTCCTCACAGCACTGTGGGTATCCCTACTCCCCAAAGACTGCAGCAATTCAAGAATATAGTTCATCATCTTCTCCAGAACAATTAGGGATGGGCAATAAATGCAGGAAAAGCCAACGATGCCCACATCCCACGAACAAGTAAAAAGAGAGGGTGGATTCAGCACAAATATGTTGTTAGAGATCTGCTCATGGAAACTTGAAATATGATGATCTAAACTTTGTTGCCCATCTAAAAACACCATTTAAAATCACTGCCAGTCAATAATCAGCAGTTGAAAACTGAAAAGTCAGGAGCAAAAACTGAAATGCATGCAGCTAATTTTAATAACGTATACCAGTGTGGCCAGAAAGCCATCAATTATAGCATATTAGAAACTGTGAATTTAGGTGGAAAATAAGTCCTACCTGATTTCAGCTCCAAATCAAATTTATTTATGGATTTAGGGTGGATGTTGTAAGTTTTCACCAAAGCTGTCCAGTGTTTAAACTCAAAATTAAAAAAATGATGCGGAGCTTCCCTTCTATTTCCTGGCTAGCCATCACGGCGAATGTCATGTGCAATAAATATTTGGAGAACCTGATATCAGAGTTGCTGTGGCACACCTCTGAAGGATTTAAAAGGCACAGATTCCAAAGATTTCCTGGCCAATTTGTTGACAGATAGACCATACATTCGGCTACTTATTAAGCTAAGAGCCCAGAGGCAACATATTAGCATGAATAGAACATTGGTTAATTAAGAGAAGGCAGAGTTGGAATAAGGGGTGCATTTTCAGGATATCAGGGATCAATGCTGCGAACACAATTATTAACATATATGAATGACTTGGATGAGGAAAGTGGAATTTGCAGATAGCACAAAAATAGATGGGAAGGCAAGTGATGAAGACGAAACAAAGTTTGCAGAAGGGTATAGACAGGTTAAGTTAATGGGCAAAAAACTTGGCAGATGCAATTTAATGTGGGGAAATGTGTGGTTATGCACTTTTGCAGGAAGAATACAGGAACTGAATATTATTAAATGGAGAAAGATTGCAGAAGGCTATGGAACTCTGGGATTTGGGAGTTCTCGTCCATGAATCACAAAAAAACTAGCACTAAGTTCAACAGATAATAGGGAAAGCAAATTGGGTGTTGGCCTTTATTTCAAAGGGAATGGAGTATAAGAACAGGGAAGTATTGCCATGACTTGTACCTCATAATTACCATAATTGTACCTCAGCTGGAAAACTGAACAGTTTTGGGCCTCCTACCTAAAGGAAGATATAATGGCATTGAGGAGGTCCAAAGAAGGTTCGCCGAGCTGGTACCAGATATGGAGGGGCGGCCTTATGAGGAGAGGTTAAATAGATTTGGCTGTACTCATTGAAATATAGAAGAATGAGAAGTAGCCTTATTGAAACACAAGATTCTTAGCGGACTTCACAGGGTAGATATGGAAAGGTCGTTTCCCCTTGTGGGAGAATCTAGGACCAGAGGACACAATCTTAGAAAAAGGGGTTATACATTTAAGACAGAAATGAGGAGGAATTTTGTGTCTCAGAGTAAATCAGTGGAATTCTTTACAGTAGAGGGCTGTCAACATAGGGTCATTAGGTGTGTTGAAGGCTGAGATAGACTGATTTTTAATCAATAAGGGAATCAATGGTTACAGGGAAGGGTTCTTCATTGGGCAACTAGCTAGACAGTGAAAGAACTTTACGAGGGACTGAATTCTCTGACTCTGTCAGGTTGCATTGATATCAATGTTGTCCAAAAGCCGGATGGAAGTCTCCATACCATGTTTGCTTTGGAAAGCTCAATGTGCTCCGCTCCAGAGAAAAAATGGTGGACACAGAAATCAATGGAGAACCTGTGCAACTGCAGATAAAACTTGGAAACAATGGGGAAACATTTTTTGTTCAAGAAACAACAAATAAAAAGGTGGCTTCGATGGGGTCTGGAGCGTCTTCAGAGGCAGCGTGGTTACAGAGTCAACTAGCTGGTGAAGACCAGAGCAGACTCTTACAGCAGAGTGAAGTGGGGTGGTGAAGTCCAGAGAGGGACTGATAGTGGTGGAGAAGGAAACTTTGCACTCCAAGTTATTTTCCTTTATTTTTTATTTTTGTTTTTAATTAATGAGAATGACGCCTATGCATGGTGACAGGAGAAACATTTCGCTGTATCTCATATTGAATACACATGACAATAAATGAATCAATGACTGAATGAAAAGGCAAGAAAGTAGAGTTGAGGATTATCAGATCAGCCATGATCTCACTGAATGGCATAGCAGAATCAATGGCTGAATGGCCTAATTCTGCTCCTACACCTTATGGTTATGGTCTTATACTCTCAGCCGTATTTCTCTTTCAAACTTTATATAATATTTACTGATCAATCAGATTCACAGTGGATAACTTCTGAGCTGACTTTAAGTCAAGCAAGTGTCAATGACAGAGGAGTCTATATCTTCCTGCAGCACTCACATGGAGGTGTCATTACTTCACTTTGGCAGAAACCATGCTGGTGGAGCCTTCTCCTCTTCAAGGCAGTCAATCAAATAACATTCAGTGACATCACTGAGTTGTTATTGCCTAGCTAGCTTACGCTCAAAGACTTTTCTGAAATACTCCAATCATAGCAGGTGATGTCTTACATGGTACTGCATGAAAATTAGTGGCCAAAATGAACACAAATCAATATCACCCAATTGGTTACATCCTTCAAGATGACAGCATTTTTGAAACTTCTCTACACAGAAAAGACCAGCAGGAACATAGCAAAATGATTGTCATGACCTGCTTTATCATTGCCTAGCTCAGCAAAGGTCTTGAGCTGTTGTCTGAAAATTAGTGTATTCACTCGCAGGCATGCTACAATGCTGGTACGATATGACAGGTTCACTGAGGGCAACCATTCTTGCTGGTACTCCACAGAACCAGTTCAACTTAAAAGGGCAAAGAGAAATTTGGGTTCTAGCTGATCCTTCACTTGTCCATACACTGTCGCTTATGCCAAAGGTTTCCTTGCTCTTCACTTTCCCTTGTTTGTTTTAAAATAATTCTTTTCAATCTTGAGCAATGGGTTGAGATGCCTTTTAAAGCTCTTCAAAACTTTTCTGAATCTACCTTACCATGAGGACCTTGTTTAATTGCCCCTATGACTTTAAACTAAATAGCCCTGCAAATCAGTATACATCAGAAAACTGAATGCTACTGGATGGGATTAGCACCATTCTTAACTTTTTGGGTCCGAACTAAACCTGAAGACGAAAACTGGCCTCAAACTCCCCACAGACTGGAGTCAGTGAATGTGCAACACATCTTATGTCAGGGCTTCTCAAATTGGGGGTTGCTGACAGTGAACAGCTGCAGGACAGCTTTAAATCCTTAAAACTTTTTTTCAAACTGTGGCTGTTGCCTAATTGACCCAACATTAAGACCGGTCTTAGGAATACCAAGGAAAACTCTGGAACAGTATCTGTAATTAAAAAACACATAAGTAACAATGTAAAAACCTTGTACTCACTGTCAGACAAGGTCAGCCCCTCAATAATGCCACTGAAAGGTCCATCAACACCAATTCCATTGGACTGAACTGCAAATTCGTATCTGGTAAATGGCTTCAGGCTAGTGATAAAAATCTCTTCTTCAGAGCTAGAAATAGCCAAAAACATTGAATGCGGGAAAGGAATTTTAACATGCAAAGTATTGATAGACACACAATGTGTAGTGCTTTTATGATTACACCTTTTACAAAGTGTCAACTTTGGTTCAGTTCATATCACTCCTCCATCTTAAGTTAGAAGATTGGGAGTTCAAGATCCATACCAATACTTGAGCACAAAAACCGGGCTGACAAATCCAGTGCAATACTGAGGCGCTTTCTTTCAGACAAGTAGTTAAAAGTCAGGCTTCATCTGCCTTTTCAGGTGAAATAGAAGGCCATATTTTGAAGGACAACAGGGGAGTAGTGCCCAGTATTCTAGTTTACAATAATTCCTTAATCAATATCACAAAAACAAATTATTTAGTCATCATCGCATTGCAGTGTGCAAAACTGCCCACAGCATCACCTACATTCCAATGTCAGCACTTCAAGATGCAGTTCCATTGGCCATAAATCACTTTTATACAAAAATGTAACTTTTTAATTACAGTACCTCCTGAAGAGGATTTTTCCAGTGTGGTGCCTGGTCAACGGCACTCAAGGTCTGCACTGGGGGAGAGGGCTCTTTACTTATTGGGCCCTAAGTCATTTGCAAGGATTGTCACTTCTTCTGGTTGTTTCGTGGCTGCTGCATAGTGGCCTTTTTTTTTGGTGGGGAGGCATCATGATTGCTCCCCTTGGCTGGCCGTGGCGCTTTGATCTTTCTTCTCTTCCTGATCACCAGGGTGTTAGCTGTGGCTAAGCTCAGATCACGATTTGTGACTGGTACAGCAGCTCAGGGATGCTGAACTTGGCATTGGCCGGTGCCTGCAGGTCAACAGGTTGTGGGATGGCTGGGATCCTACGGTCAGCTGGAAGGGGTGACTCTGTCATGTTTAGGTGAGCTCTGCAGGTTGTCAAAACCTTTGGAGGGCGAATGCTGTCTCAGCTGCAGTGTGGCTAGGGGCACTCAGTCTGGGCCCCCGAAAGGTCAAGGTGCCCTGGTACAGACTTTGAGCAACAGCGCAACATAGGGAAAGGTCTCAAGTGAGAGTGGGAGACTGCCAAAATGACAAATGGGGTCAGGTACAATAAAATGAATTTCATGACACTCAACAAGATTTCAGGTCCCAATAATTACCAACATTAAAATGAAAGAATGGGGCACAGTTAAATGTGGACTTCCTTAATATATGGGAGTGAAAATACTTCTTTGGTGAATATTAACAAAACAGAATAAAAACAATAACAAAGATACACTCCCAATACTTCCAAGCCTGTCTTCATTCTTTGCAGATGCTATAAAATTTTTAACACCACTTGTGTTATATCATATCTACAGGAATTACAGACATTCTTTGTTTAAAAATATATTGTGCATCTTTGACAAAATAATTTGTCTGGCAAGTACACTCTTGCCTTAGACACTAGAAAAGAGATTCTGTTTTGACAATTCTGCTCAGGTCATCTTAATCCATTTTGATCTCTATTGTTAGCCACTTTTCATCACAAGACAATGGTATCACACACATTAGCATAGCATCAACTTCATTTCACACAGTGCTGTGATCCCAGCTGATAGTAATACTGGACGAGTCAGACCCCAGTTGAAATCTGGCTTGATCCACAGACCACAATCAGTGAAGATAGGTAACTGCACCTCCTCCACAATAACATTCAACACTGGAGCCCTCCCAAGGATGTGTCCTCAGCCTCGTATTGTACTCCCTGTACACCTAGGACTGCGTTGCCAAATTCCTAACAAGTGCCATCTACAAGTTCGCTGTCAACAGCACCGTAGTGGGACTGATATCTAACAACAATGAGTCAAATTACAGAAGGGAGAGAGGAGACTTGGTGATGTGGTGCAATGAAAACAATCTGTCCCTCAACGTCAGCAAAAGTAAAGAACTGATCATTGACTTCAGAAAGAAAGGAGAACACATCCCCATCTATATCAACGAAACTGAGGTTGAGAGGGGGAACAGCATCAAGTTCCTCAGTGTGGCAATAACTGACAACTTGTCCTGGACTTCTCATGTAGGTGCGACAGTCAAGAAGGCAGAACAATGCCACTTCTTCCTCAGGCGGCTCAGGAAATTGGGCATATCTATAAGGTGCCTTACCAACTTCTCCAGATGCACCACTGAAAACATTCTATCCAGATACATAATGGCCTGGTATGCCAATTGCTCTGTCCAGGACTGTAAGAAACTACAGAAGGTAGTGTGGACAGCCCAAACCATCACAGAAGCCAACGTTCCATCTATGGACTCCACTGATATGGCTCACTGCCACAGAAAGGCTGCTAACATCACCAAAGACCCATCGCACCTTGGTAATGATCTCCTAAAACCTCTTCCGTCAGGCAGAAGATGCAGAAGCCAGTACACATGCACAAGCAGGTTCAGGAATAGCAGCCTCATTGCTGTTATCAGACTGATGAATGGACTCTCTAGCGTCAAACAATTCTGATCTTGCTAACGTTAATCTCACCTAGCGCACGCCCTGCGCAACGTAACCTGTATGCCTCTGTCTAAGTCTTTTTGATCTGTACATCCTTTGCTTACTATGATCTGCCTGTTCTGTTTGTAAACAATGCTTTTCGCTATTTGGTACATGTGAGAATAAATAAATAAACAAATAAATATGTTTTCGTGATTTTTGCAATTTGGTTATCGTGATGGCCACAGAACATAGGTTTATTACACAAAAGAGATGAACAAAACTATACATAGAAGACAGTTAGAAAGATCTTAACATAAACATCAAAACAAAGTTTAATCTGTTTCCCAACACAGTCCATTATAGAGACTCTGTCTGTTTGTTTAATCGGCTTTCCTCAGTTTTTCACTTGAGCTGTAGAGACAATTTTACAATTCCTTTCTAGTCTGACTGCATGAACCTCTCAAGATTTTGATGTCCTAAATTTTCTCAGTTCTAACAATTTGAAGATTTCTATCCAAACTCTGTTGGTTTGGAAACTCCGTAGACTAGAAGCACAGTGGTTGATTGTGATTTTTAAAAACTAATTGCAATGGAATAAAGATGAGGCATCTGCACATCTCTTGGTATTACTGCATATGGAATGTGGTGACAACAGCAGTTAGGTGTAGGCGAATCCTATAGCTGACTATGACCAGCTAATGTCATTGGCTGCACTCTGTGCATGTACCAGCAGCTATTTCAGTATTCAGAGTATTTCTTTTATTTCGCATTATATATTTATAATAGTGGCCATTTATCTCTTTACTCAACTTGGGAATAAGCTATCATGTAGATCTGCATGACTCAATATCAACATCAGCTAACAGTATTAACATCACTTATTTTTTCCAGAATTGTGGAATGCATAAAGAAGAAAAAGAGCTAGATACTCAAACAACCATATAGGAACATGTACAAAGGCCACATTCTTCAGCCATGTGGAGTATACAACACTCAAAAATAATCTTTATAGGTTCCATGGGTAGGAATCATGAGAAAACACACCATCCAAAACTGTACTTCATATATATCAGAATGGAACTTGTTTTTCATACACAGCTCTCTTTAAATTCTGTTAAAAGCAGACATATTACTTGAAAGGAGTCTGCAACTTCTACAACAAACATCTTAGAATTTTAATCCTTAGCCAAATCTTCATGGATGCATCTTGGCCATGTCGATTGTATAAATGAGTGGACTCCTACCCTCACTTCCAACCCCTCTCCCCCTCAAACTCAAAAATAATACTTTCAACAAGACTATATTGATGGTGTTAAGAATCACTTTATATTATGTAAATATGACAAGTTCCTTTATGATTCAACATCTGAAAGGACAACGAAACAGAGGATATGTTATACATTGTTTGTAAAATTCTACGTCAGACTAGGAACTAAAGTTATGTTTTCTAATTTTTTATTGGACGTGGGCATCATCATCAAGGCCTATGTTTGTTGGTCACCCTAGAATGCCCTTGCACTGAGCTTCTTCCTATAACAATTCAGTGGGTAGTTAATAGTCAACCACATAATAGTCAGCCTGGACTGAAAAATAGGCCAGACCAGGCGAGGATGACAGATTGCCTACCCTAAAGGACAATAGTAAACCACGTGTTTTTACAACAATTGATTATAGTTTCATGGTCACCATTACTGTGAATTGTACTGAATTCCTGATTTATTAAATTCAAAGTCTACTAGCTATCACGGTTGAATTTGAATCCCTGGCCCCAGGGCACTGGCCTGGGCCTCTGGATTACTAGTCCAGTGACATTACTATTATGCCACTATCTCACATTGTTGAGTACATGTAGGGAATATTTTTACAGCTGCATCTGAACAAGCATGGAACGCTTAAGAGAACCAGTAGGAACTGATCTGCAGTGGGAACCCAGGTTTCTTCTGCTGCAAGCAGCCAATAGAATTAAACTGATCAATTTTTGAAAAATATGAACACTAAGGTTGACTATTAAAACACAGAACCCATATCAACATACCATGGTGGCAGTGGTGGGATTTAAACACATGCCTTTGAGGAAAATCGAGCTTAACTGAACCAGAATGAAGGATCATCATTCCACTCTAAAACTGCAACGACCCACTAGCACTGGTAGGACATAAATTTTCAATAAGTTCAACGGCAGAAATAGTTATGGGAATGTGAAACTGGATGTTGATCTCAGGATTGAGGAAGATACCTCCACAAGCCTGTCTTTTAAAGGCTACTTTGCAAAGAAAATAGAACATATTAGGTGGAACACACAATCTTAGACATACAAACAAAAGGGGCCGTGAATGTCAGGAGGCCTTGAAAGAAGCTAATGAGTGAGTGAAGCAAAGTCAAAATGCCGATTGATCTGAAAGAAGATTTGAAACCGCGAGATTGACACAATTAGGCCTCGATAGAGCAAACCAAAATACTGAAGTGCTGCAGTAGAGTCCCATGCCCTGAGAGAGGAGGTGAATGTAGCTGCTTATAAGCCACTGGCAAATATGTAAGATGATCATGAAACACCATGTTGGACAAAGAAGGTGTACAAATTTGAAGCAAGTGGTCCAAATAGATGGGGTCACAGTGGCTACAACAACCTTTATCTAGAGGAATTTGAATCCGAGAGTGACCAAAAAGATAGCAGCAACAAGCATGTTGCCACTGGGAAAGTATTAAACAGATAAGAGTTCTTATTCCTTGAAGCTTGAACTGTGACTATTCAAATAGCCCAGATTCCATTTCAACTTACCAAGGCTATTTATCTATATTTGGAAATTAATTGAGAAAGGAATTTCAGTCATTATTTAGGATCTTGACTATACTTTAATTATTCATCTGTAGTCAATTGCAACCTATTTAGGAAATAGTTACTTGAATTCACCTTGTGAAATACATCACAAGAGAAGCATTCTTGAGCCCTGATGGACTGCAACGCACAGTGTAATTTGCAATTTGGACTGTAGTGAATGGTGGCCGGGTCCAGTGTAACCAAATTGCCCTGGAACTGTTGGATTCTGCACGGAGCTGGGTTGGAGGTGGTAGCACGACTGGGAGATCTGAAAAAGAGAGATGTAATCACATATATTGTATTTTACATTCCAATTTTGTATCTGGTTTTAGATTGTTTAAGGGTTACAAATTTAACAGATTACAGAACTATAGAAAACACTGCAAAACATTGTACATGAGAAATGAAAATTCCACATAAACATTGCTTTTGAACAATGAGAAAATTACAAGTCCTTGGGCCATGGCTAGGGCACTCTTGGCCTTGCTTGATATGGTCAAGAGCACACTCTGAAACAGTTAGCATAAGCATTCTCATTATGGTGCTCACCTAAGGTCACAGCAGGTGCTTTTTCAGTTTTTCCTCTCCATATTGCTGCATATCCATCATCTTGTTTGTTGAATGCAATCAACTTAATTTCATAAAGTTGGTCTGAAACTAAATGAGGAAACAGATAAATCCAGTAAAGTTTTCTGAAGAGACAAACAAGAGGATCTTGCCACTTTAACAATTTATGATACCGTAATTGATACAATTGAACAAAGTTTTTCCCAGTCATTTTAATGTGGCAACCTTTCAACTGAAGGAAACTAGTTCACAATATATAGACACAGATTCAGAGATGTAATAGTACAATTTAAGTAAATCTTTGGGTCAAATGTAAGGACTTCACACTTAAACATTAGTCACACGTGAATGGTTTCGTGCCTGAATTAAGGAAACATATTCATTTGCTATTGGGCCACTTCCACTCTTCTACTTTGAACTCTCTCATGTCTTCTATTGCCTGACTATTCACAGCACCAACAGTGAAACAGCCAACAAACATTTGCTAAAGGCAGTAGTGGTGGGTGATAATGGAATAAGGGGTCCCACAAATATAATACAGATGAGCAAGAGGAGACCATAAGGCCCACAGAGCCTGCTCCACCATTCCATGAGGTCATACTGACCACTTAACTTGTCTTTATTTCTTGGCAGCCTCTTTGCATCCTCTTCTTACTTTCATAGATTATATCTGGCCCTCATCTATATTATTGATATAGATCATTAATAACTAAGGCCCAAGAATTTGTCCTTTGGTACGGCACTCTATTAGCTACACTTTGTCATCTTGAAAATGGTCTATTTATTTCTTCTGTTTTCTACTGACTAGTCAGTCAACGCTAGTATATTACCTGAAATTTTAAGAATCGTAAGCATGAACAGCAAGTTTTTCAAATGCTTTCTGAAAACCACATATAATATGTTTACTGGTTCTCCTGGATCTGCTCTGCTGGTTATGTCCTCTAATAAGGAAATTGTGTTTGACAAGCCTATGACAGAAAAAGCCTATGACAGAATCCAGACTAACTTGACCTTATGATCTGTGGATCATATATTTATTTCAGGTTCTAAAGCTGAACGTTAAGGGGGATATGGAAGACCTTCATCAGCTGTTATTCTTGTTACTATTGCTTTGTTTCAAGAAAGTCAATGCTCTGAATAGATTTTGACAATTAGGCTTAATTATAACAAGATCCATTTTTAAATATTCTTGAAGTACTAGACTTGCCGGAAATGTCACCATTTGCATTCATCACAGTGCTACAAAGTTGAAGCTCCAATGCACCTTTAGAAATTGCTGTTGTTATCATTTCATGGTGTACAAATAAGAATTGAAACCAAGTTCATTTATGGTAACAATTTATTGGGGGATGAACGGCACCTGTTTTGGTAGTAGAATTGGATGCAAAACATAGTTTTGGAATGGGAATGCATGTGTCTAATATATGAATGCATTAATTTCGCTGCTAAATGTTCGCAGACCACTTTTGCACTCTTCAGTCAGAGGTAGAAACAACAATGACATTGTCAATGATGAAATTACTGATTTAAGAAAAGACCCCCTTTCACGAATTAGCCACGTCAGGAGCAGACAAGACATTGGGCCTACCTTGCTGAAAACTGTTCAGCAGTTTTGCAACAACCAACAAATGCTATGTTTCCAGAAAGTTTCCCTCTCCTGCCTCCAAAAAATCACTTTCTCATGGAACCAGAAAGTGTAGGATTATTCCCTGAATCCATAGGAGTTATAATCAACACCCTCCTTCACCCTTTACAAACAACTCTCAGAACTTAACTGAGGTCACTACCACCAAGGTAGATGTTCCAAAATATGTTCCTCCCTTGGGGCAAGTTGCCTGTGCACGAAGCTTAATGAGTTGCAGATTAGCCCTGAAGAGCAATTTCTCCCTAGCTTTGCATCTCCTGTTTTTCCCTTTGGATGGGGGTTGGGAATGAAGAAAGACAGTGAAAGAGGAAGAAGTGTTGTCTCTAAAATGCCAAATTCAGGATCAACAATCAGCTTCCACTGGTTTTTAATCCATCATCTCCATTCCAATCATGTTGTGCAAATAGTGTATATTAGTTATAGCTACTTTAATACGCAACTCAGATTTGGGACGTTCTGCTAATGATCCAAATTAAATTAAAAGTGAGCTAAGAAAACTTTTCCTCTACACCAATTTTTGCAGTGTAATAACAAAAATAAAGCATTTTGCATTTCATTGCTGAACTTAATTTTATGAAGTACAAGTGAAAATTGTGACCTGATGAAAGCAGCTGGTATAACCTTCATTTGTGCTCTCAGCCAATAAGGATCTATTCAAGTGCACCGAAGCAGAAGGAACATGCATTGTTGAAAAAGCTAGCAAAATATGATACAATTTCTTGTTATCACACTGAGTGGTGCATCAAGTTCAATTGTAATATTGTAATGAAAGAAAGAAACTCATTTCAAATAAAACTAAATATAGGAAGCATGTTTACACCATTAATCCAGAGTAGGATGTTAACATTTCAGCTTTCAGAAGTGCAGAATACCTAAGATTTTATATTTTATTTGCAATAAAGTAAACTCAAATATCAAATCTCAATATTGCTTTTAATTCTATGCATGATTTAATTTCTCAGATAAAAGTAATCAGAACTTTGCAAACTATCAAAGGTGTTCTAAACCAGTTGAGAAATTAAATTTGCTCTATTAGACAGAAATGGTACAAGTATTAAAGAATGTGTCACATGTACAATTACAGCCACATATTAACTAATGTAGGATCGGAAACTCAAAGAAGTTGTGGAAGGTTTCATCTCATGGTGTTGCCACTGTAAAGCGAGACTGCAGCTAACTTCACTGTAGTGTCACTGCAGTGTCTTAAAACAGAACCAGCATACTAATAAGATGAGTGAAACAGGACAAATGCATGTTGTCTTTGCATTTCAACAAACATGCTGACTAGGGCTTCCATGAACATTTGAAACTAATGAGAAATAAATATCATGATAATTCTGATTCGGCATTTGATACGAGTTTTGAGAATCCCCCATTAACTTTCTTGCTCATTGCTCACTGCAAACTTCAGGAGATTAATCATTAATTTCTGCAGACTTCAGGACAATCCGGGAGGGTTCAAAACCTCTTGTAAGGTCTAACAACATACTAAACAAATCAGATTCAATTTTCAAATTGTTCTTTCAAATTGTTCATTAGAGATAAGGTTATTGTAATCTAGATAAATATGGTCAACATAATAATGATTCAATCCTATTGATAGATTTTTAAAAAACTGTCTGCTCATTTTTGGAATTAGATATTTTAAATTGAAATGTAAGTGTGCTGATCAAGCACTTTCAATTCCAAAATTCTAGACTGTCAAATTAAAATATAATAAAGATTGCACAGCCAACTCAACTGAAAATAGGGAAAGCTCAAATTCAGAAAAAAATAACTAAGCATTTCAGTTTGGAAACACCAAAATGTTCCATAATTCCATCCATCTTACCATAAATCTGACCTAATACATGATGAGAGTTCACATCTGAAATTCTGTAAGAAGGAACTAAGTCCTTGTGAGAGAAATATATTGCTAGAAAATATGGCAAACAAAATGTGCTGTTATTACACAGTACTGACACGGACTAATACAGAACATTGAGGTATAGGTCTTATGCTCCCTCTTGTGCTCCTGGTAGGAACATGACATTAGTTTTATAACTCCTGTGATGGTGTTCTGGTCTGGAAAGCATCACCAATCATATCACATTTTTTCAATGTGAAAGAAGCTTTGTCACAGAATACACCACCAATTAATCCACTAATCAGTTTGGTTTCAGTAACATCACTGGTTCAAAAACAATATTTTAAAAAAATCAGATTTGCACTCCCCTAAGATATCTAACCTGCAGTGAACAACTTTTGCAAGTTTGATAAAGCAAGTTAGATCCAAATAAGTAAAATATTTATAGAGATACATCCCTCCATAGACTAAAAATAGAATAGCCATTACTCCAAAAGAGATCAAGGAACTGTGTTGAGAAGACAGGTATTGCTTCTGGAGAAATCCAAAATGAATAAATTATAAATTAAGATGGCATGTGTTTACCCAGATGTAATAAAACTTGCGCATTGTTCTTTACAACTCTAA
This sequence comes from Ginglymostoma cirratum, assembly GCA_024137785.1. Classification (NCBI taxonomy): domain Eukaryota; kingdom Metazoa; phylum Chordata; class Chondrichthyes; order Orectolobiformes; family Ginglymostomatidae; genus Ginglymostoma; species Ginglymostoma cirratum. The sequence goes on along the minus strand of JAHRHZ010000047.1, from coordinate 6,601,217 downwards.
CAAAGAAACTGATTTATTAAAAGACCAGTTGTTTGCAATTACATGATTTTCCAGGTGGGTCTGAGCACAGGTCAGCTTTGTTTTGACAAATAAGACATCAAATATATCAACATGAAAGACAAATCAAATGTGTAAGAGTCTAGAATCTAAACCAAATAAGTATTGCTGATTAAGAACATAGTAGCATATAACCTGCAAACATTATTGGACTCTCTGCAGTACTATAGACATATATTAATATGCAAAATCCTGAAATAGCTGTTACTGCTTTTTTTTAAAAGCTTCTGAGTAATAGCACAAGGAGAATTTGGATAGAAAAGTTGCATGAGGAACTTTTCAAACAGTGGTGAGAAACACAACTACCCATGATTTGTCATCTCTTCATCCATGAGAACACAAAAATCTGAATGCAACTGTTTCCTTCAGGAGAAAATATTCATTTATATGATGTTGCTAACTTATTGTAATTCAATTTTTTATGTCAATTTCCATAATTTAGCAAGAATTCAAAATGTATGTTACTCCAGGAATGAATTATCAAAAGTTTTCATCTTCAGCATTGAAACAGCACTGAATGACTGTGCTATCAGACTAGCGAAAATGCTTGTCAAGGAGGAAAGAATCCTCTATTTCCCACAAAGAATCTGGTGCAGCTGAGACATGTCCGAATGCAAAATCATGCAATTTAGTTTTGGAAAAAAGCAGACACTACAGTAAATTAGTGGGCAGGAGGTAATATTTTATAAATGTGTACTCTGCCCATCCATCACAGCTGTAAGGGGACCACACAATGATCTAGATGTTAGATTATTTTTAGATTATCTTCCTATCACAACATGTCACGTACCCAAGAGGAACTGGTGGGCTCTTACACATTGCACATAGTTCTATTCACTCTTTGATACAAGGTGGCCTCAACAAGCTTGCAGGGATTTGGTTGCATTGCTAAACATAAAATACACAAGATCTTTATGGAGTGACATCTCTGGGGAATGCTGATGCACCACCTACTGGCACTATGACATATATGCAACACACGCAGTTGACCTCGGATTACTTCAATCACATACTCACTAATGTGCTTCTTAGAACACAACATCTGTAAATACAGGCATACACTGAGTCTCTACTGTCAGCTCTTATCCTCAAATTTTCATTCTTTCTACACATACATTAGCAGGCAAGGCATTTAGTGTATGTAGTATAAGACCATAAGACACAGGAGCAGAAATTAGGCCATTCGGCCCATCAGGTCTGCACTAGCATTCCATCACGGCTGATATGCTTCTGAACCCTATTCTCCCACGTTCTCCCCACAACCCTTGATCCCCTATCCATCTCTGTCATAAATAGACTCAATGACCTGACTTCCACAGCCTTCCATAGATTCACCACTTTGGAGGAAGAAGTTTCTCCTTATCTCTGTCCTAAAGGGTCTTCACTTTATTCTAAGGCTGTGCCTCTAAGGGTCCTAGTCTCTCCTACCAGTGGAAACGTTTTCCCAACGTCTACTCTGTCCAGGCTGTTCAGTATTCTGTAAGTTTCAATTAGATCCTCCCTCATCCTGTTAAATTCTGAAGAGTATAGACCTAGAGTCCTCAAATGTTCCTCATGTGTTAAGCCTTTCATTCCTTGAAATGTGAATACTGCATACAAATGTTATTTGCAATAAGCATCAGTTGCCAAAAAAATCTTATTTATTAAAGTGAGAAACACCGATAAAACCATTCATGCTCAGCAACTAGTTGAGATCAGAGCTTTTACCTTCGACACCTAAATATAAATATTTTCAATAATATTTAATAAGAGATGCATTTTTGCTGTAATTTTCCACTCTGGGATAAAAGCTCTGAATGATAAAAGCAGTACTTACTGTCATCTTCAATTCTCTGTTCCATTTACTAGCTGTTTCCACACTTGCTCCCCCATACCGTACATCAAGTCTATTACTTAATGTTCACGCAATTTTTATAGTCCTTTTTTCTTAAAAATCAAAGCATTAATAGAAGAGTGTAAAGTAGGAATCCTATTCATGTTAAAAAATGTGAACATCTATAATGCATACCAGTCGCTGACTGATCACAATGCTTGACCTCTAGTGAGGGAAGGCTATATACAAGATACTACGTCCAGGGGAAAACAATGATACTTTTTGAGTGTTGCTTCATGTACCATAAAGTTCACACTCACTAATGGGATAATGCAGTGGACAATAATGACATGTCTGAAATACCCTAATAAATGAATATAACTGGTAGATGAAATAAAATTAAGTAGTTTCTAATGGGCTAAATTAAAGGAGTGAGTAGAAATAAAGCCAAAACACAAATTCCTGACAGGTGAATGGCACAGCCTCAGAGTGAAGGGACGGCACTTTACAGCTGAGATGAGGAAGAATTTCTTCAGTCATAGGGTGATGAATCTGTGGAACCCATGGCCTCCACAGCCTTCTGTGGGCAAAGTTATTCAATACATTTAATCAGAAATAGATAGGTTCTGGATTGGTAAGGAGATCAAGGCGTACAGGGAGAAAGCAAGAGAATGGAGTTCGGAAACATTTTAGCCATAATCAAATGGCGGAGCAGACACGATAGGCCAAATGGCCTAATTCTGCTCCTCTGCCTTATGGTCAAAGAAATAAGCAGATCTGTACAGCCAGACTTTCAATCACTCAAAATTCATCCACTGGACGGTTATAAATTGGGCTGCTGGCATCATCTATTATCTAACAATAGAAAGAACTACAAAAGCTGTAAATAAGAAACAAAAACAGAAATTGCTGGAAAAGTTGAACAGGTCTGGCAGCATCTGTGGAAAGAAATCACAGTAAACATTTTGGGTCGAGTGACCCTTCCTCAGAACAGTTCTTAGCAATTTCTGTTTTTGTTATCATCTATTATCTGTTGCAAGCATTTTACAAATATCTTTTCCCCTTGTGAAGCAGACTGCTCAGGCTTGACATCATCAGTACCAGAACCAAATCTTTTTACTGGCATGCCATATATATTTGTATTGCATATTTTAGTGTCAAAGAACATGCAGCTTTAGGCACTGAAACACTTAAGCTAAGCAATATAATAGCTATGCAAATAGCTTCACTATTGAAGAATCATAAGAAATGATTCAATTAGTAGCATTATTTCTATTTGCAAACACTGTTCTTCCATTCCATGATACTGCTATCAAAATTCTGGTCACTCTCACTTACCTAATCCAGTAATCTCATATTGCTTCACTTTTCTTCTAAGTCGTATTGGTCCTTTTGTCCAGTGTTCATCTCTATTTGTTTCATTTAATTCTTTGCTCAAATCTTCTACATCTGTTTTTCTGTAATAAAGCTTGTAACCCTGGATCTGGACTTGATTAGATGGTGGCTGCCATGTGACCAGCAGAGAGTCTACTTTTGCCTTCACCTTCATTTCTGTTGGAGCAAAGGGAACTAGAGCAAAAAAGAACAGGTCACTGTTACGATTACTTAAACTGATAATCTGATAATGTTCTAGCCTCTCTGAACAGGACATCATCCAAAATCAAGTTCTATTAACCCATCACCCAGTGCTGACTGACCTACAATGATTCAGGTTAAACTACACATTAATTATAAAGTCTTGTCATTGTTTTCAATCCAATCGACGGTCTCAGGCTATCCCGTCTCTGTCATCTCCTCCAGCCTTATCTACAGCCCTAAGATATTGGTGGTCTTTCAATTCTGGGCTTAAGCATTTCCAATTTAATTGTTTCAATTTTGGTGGCCATGCCTTCAGCTGTCAAGGACCGAGTCTCTGTAGTTCCTTCCCTAAATCTGCCTGTTATGTATCACTAGTGTAAGACACTACTTAAAACCTGATTCTGTGACCAAGTTTTTGATTTTCAGCCCTAGTATAATGTTGCTTGGTGCAAAATTTTGTTTGACAATACTTTTCAAGTGCTTTAGAGTATTTTATTATGTTAATGGGGCTGTATAAATGCAAGTTGTTGCTGTTATAAGTGACAGGATATATATGGCTTTATTCTGAAATTTCTTATGAGAAATTGTGATGAAAGGCATCTGATTTACATATACTATCATGTTTAGAGTTGTAGGGACGTTGGTCACTTTTGTGAATGTTTAAAAATAACCGAGTCAATCAGTCTTTCTGGACCATGAATCAATTCATTGTGTGCCAGACAGCAGAGAACCCCGGACTGTTAATAAGAAATGGTTTGTATTATGTTGTGTTTACGATCGGGAATGCAAACATCGAGGGCCATTATTTTTCATAATCAAGGATTAATTTTTGACTTAGGAAACCTAGACATTTAACCTTCAGTAACTTACTGATCAGGAATGATTAATTGGAAACCCACAGATTACTAAAAGACTGAGAAAGTATAAGCTTTCAGTCTTGAGATCATTCATGCAAGATGACATCACAGTTGACAGCAAACCATTGAGAAGAATCAGTTGAGTTGAAGATTTGAGATAGAGGGCCACTTTCTTTGGATGTGAAACTGTAAAATGATTGCGTTGGGAAACAGATTAGATTATTTTTATTCATTCATGAGATATGGGCCTGCATTTGTTATGCATCCCTAGCTGCCGTAGAAAAGGTGGTGGTGAGCTGCTTTCTTGAACTGCTGAAGTCTGTTTCTTAAGATCTTTCAAACTGTGTTCTTTATTAAAATAGCTTGGTTTGTTTACTTTGTGTAGCAAACTTCTGTTCTATTGTCAAAAGAAAATATGCAACATTGTACACTTCCGTTTCAGTAAGTGATCACTATGTTAAAATACAAAGAAAGATCTATCGCGCCAGGTTTCATTCTGGGATATGACTTGTGCAGTAATAACGTCAGCAGCTATCATAACAATATGATTAATGAATGCGCCGATAGGTAGTATGTGCCAATTTCTAATTAACAAGTTGCCACGTACAATGTACTTTAAACAGTAATGGATAGTACACTTATTCTGTGGTGGAGAATAAAGAACAACTTTACACCAGTTATGCTGTGAGAAATAAACAATGGAAAATATAAACACACTGCTTAAAAAAAAATTCACCTTTGAATCAATCTGCTAATCTAAAAAGAGATCATTCTTACCCATCATTAGTTTATTTCGTTCAGGGATTAGGTGCTGGGTCCATTCTGATGGTGCACCATATCCTACAGTGGTGCTTGCTGCAATCCGAACTTTGTACATTTTCTTTGATTGTACAATAGGAAGCATAACTTGTGTCTCATTTCCATCAACTTCGATTGAATAAATTTGATCTGTTACACAAACAGAGGTAAATCCTATTAACTGTGGATGAATAAAAATAGAAAGTCTGAATTTGCAACTTAGGCTTCAGAGTTTTACAAACTAGAATTCTTCACATTTCCATATATATATTGCATATGTATATTTCCGCAACTAAGAACTGAACTAAGAAAATAAATTAATTTGCACCACAAATTAAGCATTCTGTTCCTGAAGGGTTAAACATCAGGTCCAGGAGTTTGGATAATGTTTACATGAAAAACTGAATATTCCATATAATTTTTTTTCTTGTCCATCTTGTTCACCCAAACATGTTCATCATCTGATGTATATGGTAGCATTCCAGCGGGCGACTGCCAGACATTTCTGTTGAGAATAGGACAGGATACTGCAAATCAATGAGTTTGGATAAATGTTAACTTGGCATTTCCTCTCCTTGTGTTTTCTCACACCTTCAAGGGTTTTCTTTTTTATTTGGTTTCGTCAGGTACTGTGGTCCTGGACGGGTTTCCTTCAGTGACTTGACTACTGACTTGAAGTCAATATCAGGGAGGCTGTGGACCAATAATGCAGAACCGTGTTCTGTATTAAAATAGTTTGGTTTGTTTATTTTGTGTAACAAACCTCTATCTATTGTCAATGTAAATCTGCAAACTTCTACGCTCTGGGCACATGGGCACGTGTTAGTTGATGAAACTTGAATTTATTAAATGAAAGTGGAATAAAAAGCTGACCTAATGATAACAATGTAACCCCAATCGGTGTTGATCGTCATAAAGCCTGTCTGGTTCATTAACATCCTTTAGAGAAAAGGTTTAGAAATCCTCCATCCTAACCTGATCTCGCCCATGTGACTCCAGATCCATGACAATGTGGTTGATTCTTAACTGCCCTCTGGCAATTAGGGCTGGCAATAAACTTTGGCCCTACCATCAATGCCTTCATCCCCAATAACAAATAATTTTTAAAAATCAGTTTCTTGAAAGTACAGCCTTCAGCATGTCCTTGTACCATTTACTTTGACCACCATAAAACACACTATAGTCTCAAGCTCTCCACAGAAGATTCATTTGGTAAGCAAGCATGAGGCATTCTGGCTCAATGACGAGACCAATTCAGTTGTGTCTGTCTCAGTGTAGTGTGAATGCTTGGCAAGCAGCCTCAGGTGAGCACCTCAGTGTCTGATATTTTGTAAAAACTGAAAGAACTGCAGACGCTGTAAATCAGAAACAAAACCAGAAACTGTGAGAAAAGCTCAGCAGGTCTGACAGCAGCTGTGGAGAGAAATCAGAGTTCACATTTCAGGTTTAGCGACCATTCCTCAGAACTGATGGTAGCTAGACTGAATAAAATAAAAAGTGAATTGGTCTCGTCATTGAGCCAGAATGCCTCATGCTTGCTTAACAAATCCATGCTGACTCTCCCTGATTATTCAGTGTCTCTCCAGGTGCAGATATATTCTGTATGTCAGAATTCTTTCTGATAACCTCCCCACCGGATAGTTTAATCTGACTGGTCTGTAACTTCCTGGTTTCTCTCTTCCTCCCTATTTTGCAATTTAAAGACATTTATTGGGCAAAAATAAATTGTTGTCAGTAAATGTGAAGGAACCAAATGTCTTTGTGGTTACTGCTCAACCACTAAATTGTCAGAAACACAATTCTTATCTCAATATGATCGCTGCTTTTAGGAATTAGCATCTAGTACATCTACCACACAAGGTGAAGTTTAGCATCTTATCTGCTTGAGCTGACAATGACACAAGTGTAGAATTCTAGCTCACACTGTAAAAGTAGCCAGCTATGCAACTACATCTTGGTGTAATGGAATGGACAACTTGGCAAAGCAATCCTGAACTAAACATCAAATAACTTACGATGTTAATACTGAAAAGTTATGCATTGGTTTATCAAAGTTCACATTCTGAAAAGATCACTAAAGTATCTCTATTACAATTGTAAAAGCTCTAAATACCCTGTTCCCTCTATAAGTTAACAGTAAATATGGCTGTCAGGTTCACTGTCCAACTCATCCTGTAAGGTAAAATGGTATGTAGATCATGTAAATTGTAAAACAGCTTTTACGCCATATGATTTAATTATTGTAATGAAGTTACATTAATGGAATATGTTTGCTCCTTTCTAGACCAGCATTTATTACAAATCTCTGGTTGCCTTTAAAAAGGTGGTGCTGAGGTGCTTTCTTGAACTGCTGCACTTCATTAGTGTAGGTAGATCCATAATGGCTTTAAGGAGGATGTTCCAATATTTTGACCCAGCATCAGCATTATAGTTCCAAGCCAGCACGGTGTGACAGAAACTGACAGGTGGTGGTACTCCCATGTGATCTGCTACCCTCGACAGTGTAGTAGACTGACCCTCAACAACTTCTCTTTCAATTCCTCCCACTTCCTACAAAGGGGATGGCCATGGGTACCCGCATGGGCCCAAGCTATGCCTGCCTCTTTGTAGGTTACGTGGAACAATCCCTCTTCCGTACCTACACTGGCCCTAAACCCCACCTCTTCCTCCGTTACATTGATGACTGCAT
>JAHRHZ010000047.1:6569275-6583425 GCA_024137785.1 Ginglymostoma cirratum | reverse complement strand
AGACCCTTCTGATGAAGGGTCTAGGCCCAAAACGTCAAGCTTTCCTGCTGCTATGATGCTGCTTGGCCTGCTGTGTTCATCCAGCTCCACACCTTGTTATCTCAGATTCTTCAGCATCTGCAGTACCTACTATCTCATTTTACAAAGCCATTCTGATTTAGTCACGCCTCCGTATCCACGAGGGTTCAGTTCCCGAGAATCCCCATGAATGATGAAATACACAATGCAAAGCTCATTTAAAATAGATTTAAAATCATGGATACACAATTTCTTTCCTGCAGATCTTGATTTTTGGTGGTACTTATTTTTTGGCATGATAGGCAAATTCACAATTCGTGATTTCGTGGAAACAGAGGGCAGAGTTTCTCTAGCAATTTCTGTAATTATTATAGTACATTGATCTGAATGAATCAGCACATCTGTCTAATATTTTGTAAACCTGATGGGCTTGGGATAGGAATAGAGAAGATAAAGAAAATTTTTAACTAGAATGGGAATGATACTTAAAGGAAAATGATAAGCTATGGAAACCAGAGGTGTTGAGATATGAATGGTGTATGTACCGCTCAACGTCACAACCAGCTATACTGCTCTAATCTTAAACATAGCTGTCATTAAGTGAGGCCTCAACCTGCTTCACAAATTGACTTTATTTCTGTTGTATTTTTAATTTCAACTCACCCTCACGAATCCAAGAAACAAATGGTGTTGGATCAGCATATGCCAAGCACTCCATAATGGCAGTTTGACCCGCAATAACAGTTACATTCTTTGGGTGGGCAATGATGACTACATCTGTAGGTACAGATTTAAACCCTAAAATAAAAAGATAGTTGGATTCATCAAAAAGACCAACAAAAGAATTCCAAATTATCTTTTAGGTAAAACAAATTAAGAACTTAATTAATTGATATAGATACAATGATCTTACCTTTTTCAAATATCTGCAAAAATGCATACATTTCCTCCCCAAAACCTCCATCAAAAGCTCTTATATTGTGCATCATTGCATGCATCAACATTTTTAAACCTGCTCAGCATCCTTTCAAGTGCTTGCAGATTTTTAAATCCCCTTGTGTTATCACTTATCACGTCTGTTCTCCCAAACACCACTTGCAAATGCCTCAATTTGCCTTACAACACAAAAACCATTAATGCATTTTTAAAATTTATGCTCTGTATCTCTATAAGCATCAATTACATGAAATATTTCACAGGTACCACAAAACCTTTCCCCAAAGTCAATTAAGCTGCAATTCCCATTTTCTGTCAAACTGGAAAATTGCCATTTTTCTGCTGTTAAACATTGGATCAGTACTAGCACTTTGCATAAGTATGGCTTTCTGAAGGACTAAAGTTTAGCTCTTGAGAAAATCCATTAGCTCTTACTGATTGTTCCTGCTATTCTCTGGAACCCAACACTACAGCAAAATAGAAGCAAAACGCACACCCAGATTGCCTCCTCCTTCCTCAGGAGAAAAAAACAACAAAACTTTTTTTTCATTCTGCAAAGGGATGATCAGGTATTAATTCTGTGCAGCACAATTATTCTTTCCAATATAATTCCTTGAAGACCACTTTCCTTTAAGCATCCACAACTTTAGAAGTGCGTATTCTCACATAAGCTATACCTCACATCCATTAATCTACATACACATATATATTTGATGTAAAGCTACTATAACAGGACAAGTTCACTTTCCAAAATAAATAAACTTCAACCTGATAAATGCAGTTTTCTATTTAAAGATCATTGCAGATATAACAAAATTTTCAGTATAAGTACGTATCAACAGATAAAAAGAAAAAGATCTACTGGTCCATCCAGTTTGCCCATTACAACCATGAAATTTGTGCAAGGATGGGGGTTAGGGGAGCTTGTTTGAACAGTGGATTATGTTAGCAGATTAGCAAGCAAGGCTACAATGCTTAGGTAGGAAACGGTTACAATGTCACCTAGCATGGGAGCCCAGAATAGACGGTGCATGATAGGTTTAGTGGAAACAAGGCAGAAACAGCAGTGAGGCTCATAGAATCATACAGTATAGTAAAGGCCCTTCAGCGTGAACCAGCAAAAACTACTCTAAATCTATACTGGTCCCAAATTCCAGCACTTGGCTCACAGCCTTGAATGTTGTGACATTTCAAGTGCTATTCCAGTACTTTAAAAAGGGTGTGAGGCTTCCTGCTTCAACTACCCTCCCAGGCAGTGCATTCTAGATTCCTACCACCTTCTGGATGAAAAACTTTCTTCCATTCCCCTCAAAATTATGCTCCCTTGTTATTGATCCTAAAGGGAACAGCTGCTTTCCATCCACCCTGTCCATGCCCCTCAATCAAGTCCCCTTTCAGTCTTCTCTGCTCCGAAGAAAACAACCTGAGCCTATCATGGCTAGACTGCTATTTCCAAGGTAGCATCACATCCCTTTCTACAGTGCAGTGACCAGAATGGCATACAGTTCTCCAGTTTTCTATAGCTCCAATGTAACTTTCCTGCTCTTATATTTTATATAACCTATTTTTCTAATCAACCTATTCAGAGATGTTATTTCACACCTCTGGAGCAGGTGGGATTTGAACCCAGGCCTCCAGGTCCAGGGGTAGGGAAATTACCAATCCACCACAACAGGGTCACCCTGCTCTTATAATCTATGCCATGACTGATAAAGGCAAGTGTTCCGCATACCTTTTTAACTACCCTGGTAACCTGACCTGCCGACTTCAGGGATCTGTGGACAAGCAGCTCAAGGTCTCTGTTCTTCTGATTTTCCTAGTGTCTTGCCATTCATGGAGTACTGGCTTGTCTTGTTACTTCTTCCAAAGTGCATCACTCACACTTTTCAGGGTTAAATTCTATCTGCCACAGATCTGCTCATGTGACCAGTCTATCTGCATCCTCCTGTCACCTAATACCTTCCCCCCCACTGTCAACCACCCAGCCAATCTTCACGTCTTTCAGACTTACATATCATCCACCCTGACAACATTTTCTTCTAAATCATTTGTACATACTTCTATATCTATTTCTATATTTTGATATTTCTATATCATTTATGGTTGGATAAGGTGAACTCAGAAGAGGCAAGAGGTGGATATAAGCAGCGGGGCAATAGGTTTCAGCTGGTGATTTGCTGTGGATAAATTAAGTATATCCTTTATACTTAGTACACTTTTATTAGAGGAAAGCAAGGCCCATTGGTGTTTCATATGTTCCAGTCAGATTTGACAATCAACTGTTTAACAAGGTGTGCACCATGAATATTTGTATCCGTATCTCTGGGATCTAATGAGTGGAAAAAAAACACTGATGGCTGAATCTTATGTTGTTTTTGTGAAATGCAAATTGCACAGGTTTTTAGAAGGGATTTCCACAGGCGAGGCCTAGTGATACTTCACACTGTACCAAATGCAACTCATTAACTACCTATCACATCCCTATGGTGCCCCTCACATCCAATTCCAGTTCCATTTTACACATGCTGTTCCCAGACAAGTCACCACTCACTGGATATCCACCTAAAGACTGGAATTCCTTGCAGCTTTAAAAGGTTGCATTTCTGAAGCTGTCCTGCTTAGTCAAGGAAATTTCCAGAAGATGTTAGAAAAGGGGAAGATGGCACCCTGACTCTCCGACAGAGATGTGGAGGATCTGGTTGGGAAGGTGGTGTAAAAAGGAGTCTTTACATGATGCTGGAGTCAGAGATAACACAGTGTGGAGCTGGAGGAACACAGCAGGCTAGGCAGCATCAGAGGAGCAGGAAAGCTGACATTTCAGGTCAGGACCCAAGGACTGGCAGAGAAGACAGTACAGCCACACCATAACAGACATGTCCTAGGTCGCTGCACTGGTTAGTGCTGTCTCCATAGTCTGGATGATCAGCGGTGCAATAATGAGGTCAGTAACCTCCTCTGTGCGACAGGTGATGTGCCAGACACTTCTCTCTGGAACCTCACATTCAATCTATTTCTGCTACTGTAGCCATCTCCTACCAAGGTTCACTTTTTAACACTCTATTACTTGCAATATCTTTGCTTGCCTGCTCACACCTTGGCCAACCTCCCAAACAACTAACTGTGTGCGCCCTTTTCGCAGCCTATTCTCCTGCTCAGGACAGCTCATCATCACCAAGCCCACTTGCACCAGCACTGACAGCTATGCCACCCACTTTCACCTCATTCAATTCTTCCCTTTCTCTCAATATTGAGGAAAATAGCTCACAGCAGGCCAGAAAGAGCCTGTATGGCTAGAGGGGTGTTCGACACTCGCAAAGACAATCAGGATCACTCCTGCAGTAAACATTTATGTCCCACCAACCAAACACATTTCATTTCACTACAATGCTCACAGTGATACTGTTAGTGTCATTCATTGCACACCACTTCTAACCACCAACTACGGCGCCTCTCTCTCTTGCATGTGCTGTCAGCATCTCTACCACAACCTCAATGAAATGGTCAGTTCCTCCAGAAGCCAATTCTTCGCCCTCTGATGATGGTACTGAGGTCTCAGAAGAACGTTAGCCTTAGAAAGTATGTGATCATAACCTGGTGACGCCTAACAGATCTACAGATGCCGAAGATAAAACTGGCCAGGCTGCTGGCACTCGAAGGACTGCCAGAGACCAAACACCTACTCAGCTCCAGGCAGGAAAGCGCACACACAATTGCACTTGATTGCTCCAGCCAGTGGTCCTCAGAACTGAAAGCATGGCAACTGAGGATGGGGAATCCAACACGAATTCTAAGTGCCCCTTCCTCACAAACAGACAGGGCGAAGTCAGGAAGCACCCATTCAGAGGGCAAAGAACACATGACACCACATCAGCAGGCCCCACTCCCTGAGGCTCCATAGAGGAGCTGGGGTCTCCACCTCTGCTCTGCCAGCCCCTCTCCAAACCTTAATTTCATGCAAAGGAGAATCGAGTTGTCTCTGGCAAGGTAATATTTAGCATGTCTGGCTCGACCACACACAAACATGCCTGGGGTCACCCAATCAAACTTCTAAGGCCAACAGGTTTTATTGTAGAAAAGGCTCTCTCCACCCCAGATTTGGAACCAGGGATTACACAAAGACATAGCGGGAGGAAGAGGATGAAGAAAAATTATTGAGCACACTATGGTGACACAAGCGACAATACTTTGTATATTATTTGATGCTTTTTCTGTAAATGTCATTACTTTAACTTTACATTTGGTTGGCTGTGTCTCTGCTCCCGAATGTAACCAATCCAGCATGACGCATAACTTCATAGCCACGCAGAATGTAACATGGATCGATGTCTGTGTTGAGCTGCTGTTGCAGCATCTGGAAACAAGTGGCGTAGGGCATAACTAGGCCACTGGGAACTAATGATAACCCACTGCCTCTTGTTAGTTCCACTGGCCCTTGTCCCACAATGTCCCTATTCTTTCTCTGGCCTCTGTGTCTAAAATTGTTGGTGTTAATGAGTTGGTTAGCGATGGCTAGGACAGGAACAAACAGAGCAAACAGGAGGTTAATGTATGAGGATTGCCAGGGATTAGGGACGTCTGCAAAGTCTGTGTAATGTACAGTGTATGGGTCTGTGTGTAATCTTGTTTCCTTTTAAACACCCTCGGGTCAGTGGGCTTTTCTTGTCCCCTCACTCACAGATCAAGACACTTATCCCACTCACTCAGAGGGTGGTCGCAGCAATTTTCTTCAAACTTTTGATTTGCAGTATGATACTCCTTGACCATTGGTTTCAAATCTCCACTTCTACATGTCAAACAGCTTCCAAACATCAAAATCCTTGTCCTCCCTGTGAACCACACAGGCTTCACATTTCTCCAGGCTTGCAGCCAGCACATCTACATGAACTTGCATTTGCCCAAATTCCCACCCCAGTCTTTGGCAATATGCAGTGACCATGTCCGATGTGGTCATACACTACCAAACTGCTTGAAGCCAGGGTGCTTCTGACCATGCAAGAAAACCCTTCCGCAAGATCCCCTTCCCATCTATGCTTTACTGTATCCTCCCCTTGCAGATTCTTTTGCCCATTTTCACAATTGTCATAACCCCTATGGCCCCAGCCTGTCGTCCCTAGTCCCAAAGAATTATTGCCAAATCTCCTTCCTGTGGCAGTAGCACCTTTGACCATCTCCCTTCAACCTCTTTTTGTCCTTCCTGTCTGTGGGCAGGCCTGCAGGACTGACCATGGCCCACCCATTTGGGTGACCCAATTGCACAGCCCCAGATATGCAGTACCCAGAACCTGCCCAGTGTATATACAGTACCCTGGGCTGCATTAGGCCTAACTACCTAGTCACCCACCCACAGTGCTTATTGGGTAAGCTTTTTCTCATGGGGAAGTGACAGACTGACATAGCACACTGCCATACCGCAAGGCATACACCCCCTTGACTGAGGGCTGCCAGCAAGGCAAGGTGGCTTGCCCTGTGACTGCACCAACTGGCATGGGGAGACAGGGCATGGATGGTACAATCATGCAGGCAGACACTAAGTGAATGAGCAATATGGGAGCAAGCATGCAGGCATGACATTCAGTTTCATTCAATCTTTCAGCTGGGTCCCTGTCCAAGCACAAGAAGTGCTTAGAACGGAAATGAGGAGACATTTCTTCAGCCAGAGAGTGGTGGGCCTGTGGAATTCATTGCCACGGAGCACAGTGGAGGCCGGGACGTTGAATGTCTTCAAGGCAGAGATTGTTAAATTCTTGATCTCGCAAGGAATCAAGGGCTACAGGGAGAGTGCGGGTAAGTGGAGTTGAAATGCCCATCAGCCATGATTAAATGGCGGAGTGGACTCGATGGGCCGAATGGCCTTACTTCCACTCCTATGTCTTATGGTCTTATGGTCTAAGTGTCCCTGTTGCAGTTGTTCAATCCTAGTTGCTGGAGCTCCCTGCAATGCAAGCTTTTACTTTTCAAGTGGTTTGCAAGTATATCAGAGAGGGCGGGAGAATGCTATTTGATTATAAACAACATGGAGATCCTTTGGAGCAAGTAATGAGGTAAAATTGCCAGATACTCAATCAGATTTCCATGTTGAGTTTTCTTGATGTCTAGCTTGTTCACACATTTATTAAGATAGGAAGCTGAATATTAATGAGGTGAGCTTGGGTATTAACAAGGCCCTTAACAAACATCAACATCCCTCACTGGCAGCTCACCTCTGCCTAGCGAGAAATTTACCACACTGTTTGTTACAAGGTTGACATAAGCCAATTCTGCCTCAAAACTCAACACAGCCCACGTCGCGCAGACCCTTATAAGATTCTGCCCCAAGTAATCTTTCCATTGGAGATGTTTTGTTAAGCCAAGGGAAACTTGATTTTATCACTGTGCATTTAGGTATGTCATTATAGGTATCAGCCAAGTGTAAAGTCTGCCAAATATAAAATTACAAGTTATCCATTAACCGCGTATTTGTTATCACACCTTTGTTTTGCCCCATACTACCACCCTAGACAGTGCCAAATTGGTCACATATATATAATTTAAAGAAAATAGCTTTTCTTTTCAATAGTATTTCTGTAAATAACATCTGGGAATAGGCTCATGAGAAAAGGTTAGATCAATTCACAAAAGGACCAGTACTTTGTCATTCTTATTCATTCATGGTTGTCCCAATTACTTGGCCTTAGCTGGGAAATAATAAAGTAGCACAACAGACCATATGCAACATAATAAATATTTACAAATACATGCTCAGTCCTTGGCTTCTGAAGAAGCTAATGAACTTACTGTGAAGAATGGAAGAACTAATTTATCTTATTAAAATCTGTCTCCAAATTTCTAATGGCTGTGAAAATACACATTTATACGCGCTGATAATACTCAGCTGCCAACAAATTATAGTCCAGTAAGAGTTCACTATTGCGACGAACTGCCAATAACAATGTTAAATTTTCATTTTAATTATCAACCAACAGCCAATTATTTTATTAATGGAAAGTATCCAATAATAATGGCCTCTTTGCAATAAAAGTAAGAGATTTCTCAACTGAACAGAATAATATTTTTCTCTACATGGTTTATATTTACAGCCGTCCTTACAAAGGCATGCTCTTTTATGTTGTATTATAAAACATTCATCTGTCCTGCTGTGCAGCCTGAGATCATTGGTGGAAAATCTAGCTTAGCGCCCACAACTTCATTTTGCCTTTCTTCTGCTTCCTCTGTTCCCTCCGCACAACATTGTTTCCTACTTTTCACTTACTTAATATATAGCTCTTGCCAATTAAACTCTTTCCATCTTTGCTCAGATTTTGCATCGGTAAAATGTTAAGGTCTAAACCCAGGCAATCTGTAGTCTGAACACAAGAAGAAACAGAGTTAAGATGTTTCTATTTTTCAGGAAAGGCTGAAACTGCAGTTAGGGGCTATTATTTCAAGGAACACCAACTGCTGCCAGTCTGGTTATAACTATAACTATACATACTTAACCACAATATCAGTACGATTATTAAAATCATAGTACAGTATATAATTAAATGCACAGAACAAAACACTCTTTGGCTTTTGCTGTCAAGTTCACATTTTACTAATAGTACATTACAACTGGTGCAGCCATTTACTGAGAAATGTAGGGAACATATGAAACTTTGCTATCAAAATAATACATTCTTATATCTGTATGACTAGATTAGTGTTATTACTTAAATCACACAGATAAGCACAATGTAGAAACAGACCCTTTGGCTCAGCAAGTCCATACCGACCCTCTGAAGAGCATCCCACCCAAACCTATCCTCCTGCCCTTTCCCTGTAACCTTGCATTTCCCATGGCTAACACGCCTAATCTACACATCCCTGAACACTTTGGGGAATTTTGAATCCACCTAGCCTGCACATCTTTGGACTGTGGGAGGAAACCTGAGCACCTGGCGGAAACCCACACAGACACAGGGAGAACGTGCAAACTCCACTCAGCCAGTCACCCGAGAGTGGGATCGAACCCGGGTCCCTGGCACTGTGAGGCAGCAGTGCTAACCACTGAGCCACTGTGCCACTCATTCCTTGTGTTTTTGGGAAAGCTGGCAAGCCATTTATTCCTCATCCGTAACGAGACTAAGACCAATAATAGTCAATTATGCAGTCAAGGACTACTGTACTGTCATGCATAGACTAGACCAGCTAGGGACGACAGTATCCTTTCATGAACAAAAACAGAAGTTGCTGGAAAAGCTCAGCAGGTCTGACAGAATCTCTGAAGAAAAATCCAAGTTCATGTTTCTGGTCCGGTGACCCTTCCTCAGAACTGACAGTATCCTTTCCCCGATGGATACAGTGAATCATTTGCATTCCTGGGACACAATTCTTCACAATCCACAGTGAACAGAATGTAAGATGACATGCCACTGGTGTGTACTGAGGTGCATACAAAGTAAATATATTATGACTGGCAGCAACAGGGGGAGGCGATGACCTAGTGGTATTATCGCTGGACTGTTAATCCAGAGACCCAGATAATGTTCTGAAGAAGGGTCTAGGCCCGAAACGTCAGTTGTCCTGCTCCTCTGATGCTGCTTGGCCTGCTGTGTTCATCCAGCTCTACACTTTGTTATATCTAATGTTCTGTGGACCCGGGTTCAAATCCCGCCACAGCAGATGGTGGAATTTGAATTCAATAAAATATCTGGAATTAAGAATCTAATGATGACCATGAATCCATTGTCAATTGTTGGAAAAACCCATCTGGTTCACTAATGTCTTTTAGGAAAGGAAACTGCCATCCTTACCTGGTCTGGCCTACATGACTCAAGACCCACAGCAATGTGGGTGACTCTGAACTGCCCTCTGGGCAATTAGGGATGGGCAATAAATGCTGCCGAGTCAGCAACACCCTTATTCCGTGGATCATGTATATTCTGGACAAAAAGTCAACATTCTACCAAGTTACCCGGTGACTAAGCTAACTGCATAAGCACTAAATGGCAACATTAAGGGAGAATGCTGGCACAAGACTAGCAGACCAGAGTCACTACTCTCAATAAAACATCACGGTAACAAATAATAGACTTCAACTCACTATGGGGAACACCCTGCGAGATCAGCTACTTTGTATGAATAATAGTATGTATTTACAGAAGTTATGAACAGTTAGGAATACACTGAACAAATCTGTATTTTAGTTTGTACATAACTGTCATTAATGGATAATGTCCTTCCGAAATAATTTTGTTTCTTGCTCGGAACATGTAATTAGATATAAAGTGACAAAGAAGCTTTGGATCAATTTCCAATGGAACTAAGGGAGATAAAATCTGTTTAGTAAAATTACAGTCAAGTGCTAGAAATCTCTGTTCCACTTAAAAAGGACATACAAATTAGGAGCAGAAATGGCCCACAGAGACCCTTGAGCCTGCTCTGCCATTTAATAAGATCACGGCCAATCAGATTGCCTCACATTCCAATCTATCCTCAATTATGTTTCAGCTCCTTGCTTACTAAAACCCTTTATTCATAAACAGTTCTGGACTCTCCCACAAAAGGAAACAACCTCTCCGCATCTACAGTGTCAAGACCCCTCAAGATCTTATGGTTTCAATCAAGATGTCTCTTATTCTTCTAACTCTTATGGAGCCTGGCCTGTTAAATCTTTCTTCATAAATCAATCCACCCATTCGAGGTATTAGTCCAGTAAACATTCTCTAAACAGCTTCTGATGCGTTTACAACCTTAGTTAAACAAGGAGACCAATAATATGCACAATATTCCAGCTATGGTCCCACCAATACATTGTATAACTGAAAACCTTGCTACATTTGTACTTAAAACCCCTTACAATTAAAAGTACATTCCATTACCTTTTATAATTACTTTCTGCACCTGCATAGTAACCTTTTGAAATTCATTCCCAGTTCGCTCGTGCACCTTGGCTCTGCAATCGCTCATTTAGACACAGTAAGTCATTTTCATTCTTCCTGTCAAAATTAACAATTACACATTTTTCCACATTATGCTCTACTTCTCAGATCTTTGCTCACTCACTTAATACATTTATATCACTTTGTAGCCTACTTATGGCCTCTTGGCAACAGATCCTTTTACTTATCTTTATGTGATCACCAAGTATAACAACTATACCTTCACTCCCTTCATCCATATCATTTAGATCAATAGGGGAAAAAATTGAGGCCCCAGCAATAACCCCTGAGGTAGACCACTTGTTATATATTTCCAACAAGCAAAAACCTATTTAGGCCTGTTCCATTTCCTGCTAGCAAGCCAATTTTCTATCCATGACAATATTTTATCCCCTACACCATGAGCTTCTACTTTCTGCAATGACATCCATTGTGCCATCTGATCAAATACCTTCTGGAAATTTAAGTACAGTAAATCTACCAATTTTCCAATAATCCATATTACATATTGCTTCCTCAAAGAACTCCAATAAATAATAAGGGGAGACTGTGGTGTAGTAGTTGTCACTGGACTAGTATCTAGAACCACAGGCAAAT
Source organism: Ginglymostoma cirratum (assembly GCA_024137785.1). Lineage (NCBI taxonomy): Eukaryota > Metazoa > Chordata > Chondrichthyes > Orectolobiformes > Ginglymostomatidae > Ginglymostoma > Ginglymostoma cirratum. The sequence goes on along the minus strand of JAHRHZ010000047.1, from coordinate 6,571,975 downwards.
GTTCTGGGGACATGGGTTCAAATCTCACCTCAAATAATAAAAAAAAATTGGTAAATGTGATTTCCTTTCTGTTTGATTAATTTGCATATTTCTAAGTGTCCTGCTATAATACCTATAATAATAGATTCCAACATTCTTCCAATGATAGAATTTAAGCTAACTAGCCTGTATTTTCTGGATTTCATCTTCCCCTTTTGAACAAAGCGGTTATATTCACTAAATTTCCAATCTAAAGGCACCTATGGAAAACTAAAACCAATGTTTCAACTTTCTCACTTGCCATTTCTTTTACAACTCTAGTATGAAGCTCAACAGGAACTGAGAACTTGCCAGTGCACAACTCTAACAATTTGCTCAATATCACTCTGCTGGCGATTATACTTTTGAGTTCTTCCTTCCCCTACACTTCCCGAATCACAACTACTTTACTGCATCCTTTATAGTGAAGACCAATACAAAATACCTCTTCAATTCATCTACCAACTCCCTGTTTTCCACTAATTCGCCAGGCTCATTTCCTGTGGGACCAATGTTTCACATTGTTTGCTCTTTTTTAGAATATCAATAGAAACCCTTACTAGCTACTTTTATATTTCTTGCTAGGTTTCTCTCGCATTCTAATTTTTCCCTGCTTATTAATCTTATAGTTTTTTTTTAGATTTTTTTCTCATCTTCTAACGTGCCTCTTTGCACGATTACATGCTTTTACTTTAAGTTTGATACTTTAACTTGTTTAGTTAACCATAGATAGTGGATCCACTCCCTTCAATTTTTCTTTCTCATTGAAATATATTAATTGTGCATTCTGAAAAATGTCCCCTTAAATGTACACATCGCATCTCCATTGATGTATCCTTTCACCTGATTTGCCATTAATCGTTAGCTCTGATTTCATGCCCTCATAATTACCCTTAATTAAGTTTAAAATTCTAGACTTGCAACCACTTTACTCACCCTCAAATTGAATGTAAAATTCAAGCATGTTATGATTGCTCCTATGTAGGGGTACTTTCATAGTCAGGTCATTAATTAATCCCAAGTCATTGCAAAAAGCCTGGTCAAATATAGTTGCTTTCTGGTTGTTTCTGGAACGTGCTGCTTTAAGAAACTATCCTGAAGCCATTCTATGAACTCCTCATCAAGGGTGCCCTTGTCCTTCTTTTTCTCCAATCTACATGTAGGTTAAAATCCCCTACAATTATTGTACCTTTTTAACATGCTCTCTTTGTTTCTTCCTTTACACTAAGCCCTAAGCAGATGTCTCAAACCCTGGCACCAGGGAGGCAACACAATCTTCCAGACTCTTGCTAACTGTTCCAGAGAACAATGTCAATCCCATTCACTATGCTGTCAACCTACAGATCAATGACTTTGAGCCCAAGTTCTTTCATCTCCAGACACTTTCTGCAGATGTGCCTTCCCTGGATCTCACAATGGCATCCAGGGATTGTTACATGCTGCAGCTGTGCCATGTCACCTGACCTTGATGAGTTTTACAAACAGAAATTTGTCTCGTAACAATACTTTAACAACTGATACTAAGACAGTTACAAATATATAATGTGGGAGTAAACATTTCAGAAGCCTATAATACATTACTTCTGAGGCAATATACAATTTGAAAATCCCTTTAACTTGCACTCTGATGGCTTGATGAGTTTTAATTAACTATGTAATCATTCTGTTTAATTATTTACTTTATTTCTTTACCAACCAGTTCCCATAGCATTTTAAAACCCCAGAAATACAATATTCCTTAACAACCTACCAGAAAGCACAAGTTTCTTCTTTCCCTCTAGCGATGTGAAAAACAATTCTTACAGGCTGAAAAAAGTTTACATAAATCAAAAGAACACCTTTAAAGGGATTTTCACATTGTATATTGCCTTAGAAGTAATGTATTATAGGCTTCCGAAATGTTTATTCCCACATTATACATTTGTAACTGTCCTAGTATCAGCTGTTATAGTATTGTTATGGAACAAATTTCTGTTTGCAGTGATACACAGTCTTTGTCATATTCTCTAGAGAGAACAGTCTGGAATAATGAGAGAGAATGTGAGGGATTATGAAAGGATTGCAAAACCTCACTCTCTAGTCAGGCAGAAAAGCTAAAACATAAGCACGTAGGCTGCAAAAGAAAAAGTCAGAGATGGTTATTTGAATAAAGGTTCCATGATAGGGGCAAATTACATTTCTTTGAAAGGAGCTGAAATACTTGCAGCTCACAGGAAAACTGTATTCAGTTCATTCATTTATTTAATCTAAAATGAACCAATTTGTTCATCGTAATGGGTCTCATTTAACATGAACTTTTTAATTGGCCTTCAGAAAAGGCAGGAAAATACACACAATGGCGCATCTGTGATCAAAATAATGAATACTCAGGATCTGTGGATCATGCCATCATTTCACTAGGTAATGGGCAAGGAAAGGTATTCTTCCAATTGTAGGTCGTACGGGTTCTTGGTGAAGGCCTTCCTGTGGACCAGTTCATGTGATTTAAAAAAGAGAACCATAACATTAATTACAAATTTTACTGACTGGAAAAGAAAGTAGTTTGGCTGTGCCTCAAAACATACATCAATATTGCTTGAGAGATATAAAAGGTACTGCAGATGCTGGAGAATCCGAGATAACAAGCATGGGGCTGGATGAACACAGCAGGTCAAGCAGCATCATAGGAGCAGGAAAACTTGA
>JAHRHZ010000047.1:6558077-6568875 GCA_024137785.1 Ginglymostoma cirratum | reverse complement strand
TTCATCAGAATTCTGATGAAGGGTTTAGGCCCGAAACGTCAAGTTTTCCTGCTCCTATGATGCTGCTTGACCTGCTGTGTTCATCCAGCCCCATGCTTGTTATCAATATTGCTTGCTTAGGTTGTATGGTCTTCTAATATCTCACATGATTTCTAACAGCTCAGATCAGATTCATAATGATAACTTTTCAGTTCCAGTCATGAGACCTAATAACTCCTTACATGAATCAGTGTTAAATTCTGACTGTTATGGCCCTGTGAGTGTCTTGGGATAGCCTATGAAATTACAAATTGTTGTTGCTGGTACCATTTCCTACTGAAGATTTGAGAAATTAACCAATAAATTACCAAAGAACGGCAAGCCCCTTATAACCAATCCGAGACTTAAACTGGCATTAGTGGCTAGAATATCAACAAAATGTATGTGTGTGTAATTAATAATCTTAATAAACTGATGCAAAAGTATTTATGCTTTACTACTGCTTCATTGACAATTATTTGCTCTGATTTTCTGACAGATAATAAGACAGTTATTCAATTTCAAAGTTAACCTGTTTGCTTTGATACCTAACGAGGGATGAGACAATTAATGAGGTAATTGAGAACTTGAAACAATCCCAAAGGTTTCAATAAATTGTGGTAAGGAAGAATGTAAGAAATGCCCTAAACAGGCTTTGCATGTAAATTAATCAATTGGTTGAGTTAGTGGCATTAGTTAATAGATTAAAAATATCACAGGTATTTTGTTGGTGGAGAAACAAAGCCATTCAGTTGTGTGATAACACCTGCAGATATGAAAAAAAATTAAAGATCAATCCAAAAATACTTTGTTTTTAAGAATAAGTTCACTGCTGTGAACGGGCGGCACCGGTGCCCCACGCACCAGGGATCCGGGTTTGATCCTACCCTCAGGTGACTGTCTGTGTGGAGTTTGCATGTCCTCCCCATGTCTGTGTGGGTTTCGTCCGGATGTTCCACTTTCCTGCCACAGTCCAAAGGTATGCAGGTTAGGTGGATTGGCCATGCTAAATTGCCCAGTGTTCAGGGATGTGCAGGCGAGGTGGACTAGCCATGAGAAATGTAGGGTTACAGGGATAGGGTAGGGGGTGGGTCTGGGTGAGGTGCGCTTCCGAGGGTCTGTGTGGACTCTATGGGCAGATTTGTCAGCTTCCACACTGTAGAGCTTCTATGTTACTTCAAAAACATAGTATAAACAATCAATCAATCAATCATTCATTGGAAGATATCGCAAACAACTAATGAGATAAATGGGACAGTTAATGGGACTCTTCATTTTTAGTAGCTTTGGAAAACTCCCAGTCTTCAAACAGCATCAATGGATGTCGTACATCTATCTATCTATCTGTCCAGGCAGATGGGGTTCAGCATTATAACTATCCCTTACAGTGGCAGCTTCAATAAATGCTGTATAGCTTTAATATTGCACTACAACTGCCAAATAAATATCAAGTAGACCAAAACCACTGTTTTTGATCCATCACAAACTCTATTGCCTAGCCACTGTCTCCAGTCCACTCTGTCTGGACACCTTATGATACTGAATCAGACCACTTTCAACCTAGTTGACCTATTTGACTCTATATTCTATCCAAGGCCACCTACTGCCTATCTCTGTAATACTGTCCATCGCTATCCTTGCTTCAGTTCATTTGTTGCTGAAAACTTTAAATCGATGCTCTTGATATTTTTAGTCTTGACTATTCTATTAACTTGTTGGCCAACCTTCCACCTAACATCCTCTTTAAACTTGAATCATTTAAACATCTATTGACCATATTTTAAATGATACTAAGTCTCTTTCACCTATCACCCCTGTACTTGTTGGCCTACAATGGCTCTTGGTTTGGCAACACCTCAATATTGAAATTTTAATTCTTGTTTCCACATGTTCCTATTACCTCACTCTTCCCATCTCTTACCTCCTCAGAGGTCTTTGTCTTCCTCTAATTCTATCTAGCCATTAGCTCTCTATTTTGATTGGTGGCTACACCTTCAGTAACCTGTGTGCTACAGTGTGGAATTCACTCTTTAAACCTCTCTTCTTCTTTAAGGCAGTACTTAAGCCTAACTCTTTGTTCAAGTTTTTGGTGACCCAAGGGAGATTTAAAGTTTTTTTTATAATATTCCTTGGTTGAACCTTAGGAAATCCTGTTACATTAACTGTACAAGTTTGGAATGTGATGGAGGTTAAATGTAATTGCTTTGCCATTCCCAATTTTTTGGTGGAGGAAACTGTAACTTATTCAAGCTTGGATGGCAAACAGGAAATCCGAAACAGTCAACGGCAACTCCTACTCACTAGGCAGCCAGAAAATAAAGTGCCCAAGAGTAGCTTCCTTGCCCTAAAATGCACTAGTCAGGTCCAATCTGTGTGGCTGCAGGTATTCCTCAACTGTGAAAACAAATACAAGTCCCAGGGTGCAAATGGCTATTGGTAACTCAAATTCTTTCTGGCATATTTTGAGCTGCTGTTCCACTTACAAGGCATGGCTGAACCTCCTGGAAACAATGAAGAGACAGTGCAATCAGGTCTCTGCAATTTTCACCAGGAACTATAGCAGGGAACTGGCAGAATCCCTCTTGATGTTCTAGTGATACATAGTTTACTCATCTTATTAAACAATAAAAAGGTGAACAGCAGTGGAAGTACTCCTCAAAGTAATGTTTGAAGCAATAAACTGGTAGGACACATTCTTGAAAATGTAGCTTCTCTCTTCTCAGGCCATTACCACTGATCAGGGAGGAATTCACTTGGTTACACAGTAGCACCTGACTCAGTGTTGCATCCAGGTCACAGAGTACCACCATTAGGAAATTCAGTACCAGCTCTGTGAAATGGTGAAAGCAATAGGGATAGCAGAACGGTATCGTTGGTGTTCTCAGACACTAAAAAAATTTTACATCATTAATAGTGCAGGATAGTTCCTCCAATTTTAGCAGAATAAATATGGTGTAGGCTTGGGAAGACTGCCTTTATAATATAAAGTCAATAAGACAAAGCAGAGGACTTGAAATCTAACCTGGGAGGCAATGGATTAAGAAATAAATACAATGTAGGAGGGTCAATCCCAAAAGCAGAAACAAACAATGTCTAAATTTATTAAAACAATTCAAATGAAAGATTATTAGGGCAAGATTGACAATGCTTGAAGGTATTGGTGGTATAAAATAACACGCATTCTCAGTGGGTCAGACAAAAAAAGCCTAAATATCTTTTTCTTTTCTTTAAAAAAAAATTAACGTACAGTGAATGTATACCTCCAATGAAATTGTTGTATGGGAGAAATTTCAACAAAAGCTATAAAAAGCAAGTAGTGTTAATTTTCCCATTGGGTTTTTTGAATGCATCAGTTGTATGAAAGACAAATCCAAAATGGCAATGATTGGATCACTTAGGAAACGATGTTAAAAAGAAACTCAAAATACTCAGTGTGATTACAGCGTCTTTTAGTGGTACTAAAGCAAAACAACATTAAATGGAGTGATGTTAGGCAGGACTTACTGAAAATGTAGAATGTGCAGTAAATGTGCACTAATTTCATATACATCAAGCTGCAATTCTGATCAGTGGAAGCCAATTAAACTCCATTTTATGATCCTGTTTCACCAATGAACATTTGTACAAATAAGGTTTAAGGAAATAGCGTTTATCTAATTACTTTGTTGATGCTTATTTTGGACTGTAAATCAGGATTAAAAACAGGCGATGGAATTAGATACTCCACACGGTATGCAAGCACTAGCATAACATAAGGAAGGAATAAAAGAATTCCATCACCTTCATCACTTACACAACTTTTCCCAGTTTCAGAAACCTTCCTAATACCAGTACTTAACATGACCAAAGAATGTTGGATTTACAATGTCTAAATTATCCATGTGCTCATATTTAACCATTATGTAATTGAATACTTTTTTAATCAAGCATGTTATTGCAGACCTTTACCACGAACTTTGTTTTCACTGATTCCAGCTGAGGTCCTTGTTAAAATCAACAAGGATGTCAGACAAGACAAACCGCTGTTAAGTGCTAAGCTTTACCAAACCTCAAGTAGATGTTAGATTATGACAATAAGAAACTAAAGGTCTTTATAGCATGTATGCCATTTCAACTTCTGTGGATCAAGCTTAGTGAAGTTCAAAATAAGTTCTTTCCTGTAACATGTAAATAGAATGAACAACTATATCATATATCTAATTCTGCACTAGAGAGACCCACAGTAGAATACCTATCCACACTGGATGGAAACTAAACCTACGATTAACCATGGAACTCCTCCAGCGCAGTTGTTTGAATGCTGAATACAAAGTCTAAAAAACACACGCAGAAATGGAATTTTAAACACATTTTAAACCCCTGTTACATTCTAACTTTGAGGTTTTAATGATGAGTCTTTATTGCTTTTATTAGCTTTGATGTTAATTCCATGATAAATCAATTTTCTTGTAAGGTTATGTTAGCTACATCACATTACCTTGTAATACAGTGAGAGTAGCATGCTGACTGTAGCGTGTCCACTTTCCACTTTTAGCTAAACAGCGATATGCTCCAGCATCACCCTCTTGCACATCTACAATTTGCAGAATTCCATTTGGGAGGACTATAAATCTGAAAAATACACCCAAAGTTGCAATGAGTTACAATCAATCAGTGATCAAAGGAATTGATTTTATAATGCATCACAGTACTTCTGTATTTATAGACTCAAAATTATCTGATGATGATGGTGCAACCAATTTGAAGTTAGACAATTTAATATATCTTAATTCACCTGTAAGACTCACCAAAATTGAATGACCTATTTTAAAATGTATACTCGAAACAAACATTTCATTTTTCCATACAAAGCACTTCATAAATCAAACATAAATCAAGGTACTTAATTAGTAAGATGGTTAATCAAGTAGATGGGACAGGTCAAAAGTGAAACAGTTTAAAAGACATACATTTTTATAGCACTCAAATATCCAATCTTCAAAGTGTAACTTTTGACTTCACTTTTCCATATGGTTAATGCTTGTAGCAAACAAGACTTAGTCATAGAGTCATACAGCACGGAAACAGACCTTTTGGTCCAACCTGTCTGGGCCCACCAGACATCCCAATCTGATCTAGTTCCATTTGCCAGCAACAGACACATATCCCTCTAAACCCTTCCTGTTCATATATCTATCCAGATGTCTTTTAAATGTTGTAATTACACCCGCCTCTACCACTTCCTCTGGCAGCTCGTTCCAGACACGCACCACCCTCTGCATGAAAATGTTGACCCTCAGATCCTTCTTTCCCCTCTCACCTTAAACCTATGCCTTCTAGTTTTGGACTCCCCCATCCTAGGAAAAAGACATTGGCTATTCACCCTATCATGCTCCTCATCATTTTTTTAACCTGCATAAGGCAACCCCTCAGTCTCTGGTGCTGCAGGAAAAATAGCCACAGCCATTCTGCCTCTCCCTATAACTCAATCCCTCCTGTCCCAGCAACATCCTTGTAAATCTTTTCTGCACCCTCTCAAGTTTGACATCCTCCCTATAAAAGGGCAACCACAACTGTACACAGTATTCTAAAAGTATTCTCAACATGATATCCCAATTCCTATACTCAGTGTTCTGACCAACGAAGGCAAGCATGCCAAATGCCTTCTTCACCACCCTGTCCACCTGCGACTCCACTTTCAAAGACTACACCTATGCCTCTTTGTTTGGCAACATTCCCCTGGGCCCTACCATTAACTGTGTAAATGCTGCCCTGGTTTGCCTCACATTTATCTGCATTAAACTCCATTGGCCACTCCTCAGCCCATTGGCCCATCGGCCCATTGGCCCATCTGATCAATGTCCTGTTATTCTCTGACATAATCTTATTTACTGTCCACTACATCACCCATTTCGACGTCATCTTCAAACTTACTAACCATATCTCCTGTATTCACATTCAAATAATTTATATAAATAGCGAAAAGCAGTGGATCCAGCATCCTTCTTGTGGCATACTGCTGGTCACAGGCTTCCAGTCCAAAAGCAATCCTCTACCACCACCCTCCGTCTCTTATCTTCAATCCAATTGGCTAGCTCTGTCTGGATTCCATGTGATCTAACCTTACTAACCAGTCTACCACGCGGAATCTTGTTGAATGCTTTGCTGAACTCCATATAAACAACATCTACCACGGTGTTTTCATCAATGTTCCTTGTCATTTCTTCAAAAAAATCAATCAGGTTAGTGAGACATCATTTCCCATACACAAAACTATGTTGACTATTCCTAATCAGTCCTTACATTTCCAAATGCATGTAAATCTTGTCCCTCAGAGTTCCCTCCATCAATTTACCCATCACTGACCTAAGGCTCATCAGTCTATAGTTCCCTGGTTTCTCCTTACAATCTTTCTCAAACAATGACACCACATTAGCCAACCTCCAGTTTTCCAGAACCTGACCCATGGCTGTTGATGAGACAAATATCTCAGCCAGGGGCCCAGCAATCTCTTCCCTAGCTTCCCATAAAATTCTGGGAAACACCTGATCAGGTCCTGGAGATTTATCAGCTTTTATGCATTTTAAGACATCCAGGACCTCTTCTTCTGTAATATGAACTCTTTTCAAGACGTCACTATTTATATCCCCAAGTTCTGTTAGTTTCCATGTCCTTCTCCACAATAAACATTGACATGAAATATTCATTTAGTATCTCACCAATCTCTTGTGGTTCCACATACAGACGAGCATGTTGATCTTTAAGCAGCCCTATTCTCTCCCTAGTTACTCTTTTGCCCTTAACGTACTTACAGAATCTCTTCGGATTTTCTTTAACTCTATTTGCCAAAGCTTTCTCATATCCCCTTTTTGCCCTCCTGATTTCCTTCTTAAGTACACTTCTTCCCCTCTGGAGATTCACTCAATCCAAGCTGTCTATTACTCATATATGCCTCCTCCTTCTTCTTGACCAGAGGGTCAATTTCTCTAGTCATCCAGCATTCCCTAAACCTACCAGCTTTGCGTTTTACACTAACAGGAACATATAGTCTCTGGACTCTTGTTAACTCATTTTTAAAGGTCTCCCACTTCCCAACTGTCCCTTTACACTCACATTCCTTGCACCAGCTCCTCAGCCATGCATTCATCTGCTCTATCTCCTTATTTTTACTCTCACTAGCATGTGACACCGTAGTAGTCTAGATATGACTACCCTTGATGACCTACTTTTTGAACCTCCTGCCAAGTTTCCTATGTTCTCTCTGCACCTCATCTCTTCTCCTATGCATGTTGTTGGTACCAAGGTGCACAATGACCTCCTGCTGGTCACTCTCCCCTTTCAGAATATTCTGCACCTTCTGAGACATCCTTGATCCTTGCATCAGAGGCAACACATCACCCTGATGTCTTACTGATGGCCACAGAAATGTCTGTCTATGCCCCAGACTACAGAACCTCCTATTACAATCAATTGCTTGGGATCTGACATACCCCTCATTATAGTAGAGCCAGTCACGGTACCAGAAACCTGGCTATCAGTGCTACAGTCCCTTGACAGCCAAACTACCACACGCCCCAAATGCCCAGAGTATCCAAAGCGGAATACCTGTTTGAGATGGGGAAAGCCACAGGAGACTCCTGCACTACCTGACTACCTCTCCTCCTATTCCTAGTGGTCAGACTTGCTCACATGCAGTTGCTCAAGACCGTTTTCTGACTTGCTCATGGGATGTGGACATTGCTTGCTAGGCCAGCATTTATTGTCCTTTCCTAACTCCATGAGAAAATGTGACAGCAAGTCATTTTCCTGAACTACTGCAATCTTTGGAGAGCAGGTATTCCCCACAGTGCTGCTAGGAAGGAAGCGCCAAGATTTCAACCCAATGACAGTGAAGTAATGGTGATATAGTTCCAAATTAGGGTGGTGCGTGACTTGGAGGGAAACTTTTAGATTTTGGTGATCCCACACTATTTAACTTCGAGGTGGTAAAGGTGTGAGATTGTAAGGTGCTGTCGAAGGACTCTGGATGAGTTGTTGTAGTTCATCTTGTTGGTGGTACATACTGCTGCTACTGTACATCATTGGTGGAGAGAGTGAACACTGAAGGGGGTGGATGGAGTGCCAATCAAAGGGGCTGATTTGGCCTGGATAGTGTCTGATTTCAAGTGTTGTTGGAGCAGTACGCATAAAGGCACAAAGACAGCTCTCCATCACACTCCAGACTTAAACAGTCTGCTCCAGAATTCAGTGAAATCATGGCTGAAATCGAGTTGGAAGGCTATCTCAGTTTTAAACATACTCAATGACAGAGTCCCCACAGTCATCTGGGTGAGAATTCCAAATAGCCATTGTGTTCTGCATGAAGAAAGTCCTTCTCATCTTAGTCCTAAATGGGCTGAACCCTTATTTTTGGATCTTCTGATTCTAGGATCCCCACCTTCATCCCAAGCAAGGGGAAAACGCATCTTGCATCCGCCTTGTCCATCCCTGTAATGATTTCTTATGTTAGAATGAGATCAATTTTTATTCTTTTAACCTCCAGATAATAAAAGATCAGGCTTTTTAATAATTCCTCAAAAGTAATCCCTCCATTCTAAGAATTAGTTTCATGAACTTTTATTGCAATCACTCTATGGCAAGTATATCTTTCCATAAGTAAGGAGACCATAAGTAAGGAGTTGTATGTGAGCACATACAACTCCAGGCGTGGTCTCACCAATATTATACATGATTGCAGTGACACATCTTTACTTTTAATCTCATACCTTCTTGTAATAAAGGCCAATATACTTGTGGCTCATAGATGGTAGACAGGAATCAGGGAGACAGGTGGTGAGTAAGTTTGTGCAGGATTACAACCTGCTCCTGTAGCCACTGTATTTATGTGATTTAACCAGTGCAGTTTCTGCTCAATGGTTATATCCAGGATATTGTTAGTGGGGGTTCATTGATAATAATGCTAGTGAACATCGTGGTTAGGTTCTCTTATTTCAGATGTTAATTGCCTGGCATTTAGTTGGTGCAGATTTAACTTGCCAATTATCTGTTCAAGCCTGAATGTTTAGTTTGTGCTGCTTATGGACATGCTACTTCAGCAAAGAGGAGTCACACATTGTGAAATCACCAGTGACATTCCCATTGCTGGTCCTGTGACGGAGGGATAGCAACTGATAAAGCAGCAGAAGATAGATGAGCCTATGACACAATGCTGAGGAACTCCTCCAGTGATACCACGAACCTGAGATAATCAACATTCAACAACCACAGCCATCTTCCTTTCTGCTAGGTATGACTTCAACTAATAGGGATCTTTATCCTGGAATTGCATTCCAGTTTTGTGCGGGGTTAAAGTCATACTGCATCAAATGCTACTTGATGCCAGGGACAGTCACTGTCACCTCACCTCAGCTCAGCAACTTTGTCCGTGCTTGGACCAAGGCTGTAATGAATCAGTTAAATTTTAAAAAATTGTTGTTTCAAACTAGAAATGCAACAATCTCTGATGCCCATTGTAGTTAGTGCAAATATAATACAGAAAAATATACTTCAAAGATTAGCTTTCCCCCGGAGATCAAACTGCACAGTAAATCACTGTGAAGTTCAAAACTATTAGAAAGAATGAGACTGTTGCAGTCCATATGCTGTAGATAGACCCACAATGCCCTTATGGAGGCAGTTCCAGGATTGTGACTCAGTGAAGGAATGGCAATATTTTTCCAAGTGAGAATGGTGAGTGGTTTGAAATGGGAACTTGCAGATGGTGGTGTTCCCATGTTTCTGCTGCTCTTGTCCTTCTCTAGATGCAAGTGGTCTTGGGTTTAGAAGGTGCTATCTAACAATCTTTGTAAAATTTCTGCAATGCAACTGGTATATAGTATACACTGCTGCCACTGAGCATTGGTAGTGGAGGGACGAGATGTTTGTGCATATGATACCAGTCAAGTGGGCTGTTTTGTCTTGGATAGTGTCAAGTTTCTTGAATGTTGTAGGAGCTGCACTCATCCAGGCAAGTGGGAAGTATTCCATCACACTCCTGACTTGTGCTTGTAGATGGTGGACAGGCTTTGGGGAGTCAGTTGATGAGTTACTCACTGCAGTATTCATAGCCTTTGACCTGTTTCATATGGTGAGTCCGGTTCAGTTTCTGGTCAATGGTAATCCCCTAAGATGTTGATAGCAAGGGATTCAGTGATTGTCAAGTGATGAAGGTTAGATTGTCTCTTATTGGAGATGGTCATTGCCTGGCATGCGTTTCTTGACACGTCAGCCCAAGCTTGGATGGTGACCAGGTCTTGTTGTGTTGGAACATGGACCGTTTAAATCTGAGGAATTGCAAATGGTGCTGAATATTGGGCAATGATCAGCAAACATTCCTACTTCTGACATTCTGATGGAGGGAAGCTCATTAATGAAGCAGCTGAAGGTGGTCTGGCCTAAGACATTACCCTGCAGAGCTCCTGCAGGGATGACTGACCTGCAACCACCACAACCTATATGCCAGGTATGACTCCAACCAGAGATGTTTCCCCCGATTCCCACTGATTTCAGTTTTGCTAGGCTCCTTGGTGCCACACTCAGTCAAATGTGGCTTTGATATCAAAGGCTATCACTCCCACCTCATCTCTAGAATTCAGCTCTTTTGTCCATGTTTGAACCAAGACTGTAATGGGGTTAGGAGCTGAGTGGCCTGGTGGAACAAAAACTGGGCATCAGTGAGATAAAAGGTACTGCAGATGCTGGAGAATCCGAGATAACAAGCATGGGGCTGGATGAACACAGCAGGTCAAGCAGCATCATGAAG
>JAHRHZ010000047.1:6519161-6557677 GCA_024137785.1 Ginglymostoma cirratum | reverse complement strand
TTTCTTAGTACCTGCCTACGGAACCAGATCATCCCCAATGGACTACAATCCACAGTCAAGCCTTCCCAATTTGGCCCCAACCATGACAATATCTACATGGAGAACATTGAGACCCTCCAGATGCGCTTCTCCCTGCAACTCATGATGCTGCTGGGCATCAGTGAGCAGCTTTTTAACCAAACATGTGCTTGATAGCACTGTTGATGACACCTTATATTACTTTACTGATAACTGAGAATGGACAGATGGGGTAGTAATTGGCAGATTGCGTTTGTCCTGCTTTTGTGTTCAGGACATTCTGGGCAATTTTCCATATTGTCAGGTGGATGCCAATGCTGTAGCTGTACTGGAATAGCTTGGCTAGGGATGTGGCATGTTCTGGGGCACAAGCCTTCAGTATTAATGTTGGAAGGTTGTCATATCCCATAGCTTTTGCAGAATCCACTGCCTCCAACCTCTTTTTGATATTGGATGGAGTGAACTGAATTGGCTGAAAACTGCATCTGTAATGCTGGAGATCAGTGGAGGAGACGGAGATGGATCATCCACTTGGCACATCTGGCTCAGATTGCTGCAAATGCTCCAAACTTATCTTTTGCACTGATGTGCTGGGCTCTTCCATCATTGAGAATGGAAATATTTGTGGAGCCTCCTCCTCCAGTGGGTTGTTTAATTGTCCACCAACATTCATGACTGGATGTGGCACTTGCTGCTCGTGCTGTTTCGTATGGAAGTAATTCTGTTTGGTAGCTTCACCAGACTGACAAATTATTTTTAAGTATGCCTGGTGTTGCTCCTGGCATGCCCTCCTGCACTGTCCATTGAGCCAGGGTTGATTTCCTGGCTTGATGGTCTTGGTAGAGTGGGGGATATGCCAGGCCATAAGGTTACAGATCCTGTTCAAGTATGATTCTGCTGCTGCCGATGGCCCACAGCACAGTCTTGACTTTCTGGTTTTGTTCAAAATCTGTCCCATTTAGATGGGTGATAGTGCCACACAACACGATGGAGAGTATTCTTAATGTGAAGACAGGACTTCTTCTCCACTAGGACTGTACAGTGGTCACTCTTCCGATATGGTCATGGAGAGAGGCATCTAGAGCCAGTAGACTGCTAAGGATAAGGTCAAGTATGCTTTTCCCTTGTTGATTCCCTCACCACCTTCTACAGACCCAGACTGGCAGCTATGTCATTTAGGAGGCCAGCTCAATCCATCGTGTTGCTGCTGCTGCGCTACTCTTGGTGGAGGACACTGAAGTCCTACATCCAGAGTACATTCTGTGCCCTTGCTACCCTCAATGCCTCCTCCAAATGTTGTTCAACATGGAGGAGTATTGTTTCATAAGCTGAGTAAGGGTGATTTGTGGTAATTAGCAGAAGGATTCCTTACCCACATTTGACCTGATGTCATGAGACTTCATAGCATCCACAGCCAATGTTGAGATCTCCCAGAGCAACTCCCTCCCGGAAAAAGAACAGAATATGATCTACCAAGTCAGATTTCAGTCTGTGATCTGACTTGTCCAGTAGTAACATCAGTTGAAATCATGACAATCTGGATAATTTCTCAGTCTTGTTTAGATTATCATGCGTAAATGTGCCAAATAAACTTAGACAAGTATACAATAGTACACTTATGTAGGTATTAACACTGAGGTCATTAAATGACTAAAACATCTAAGGACACTGACCAATGCCTGAGCAAGGAGTTTGGCTTCTTGTACATCTTGAAATATCAGTTCTACATGCTTGGAATGCAATAAGATTTTGCCTTTGTCTAATGTATCCCTTGAAGGAACAGTCTAATTGGCCAACAACGAAGGCAACAAAACCTACGAATTCTAAACAGTCTCTGGTCCGATTTGTCTCAAGTGTCCATGCTTAATTGACAATTATTTTCGCCAAACTACAACAGACATCCCACAGGATTCTCCACTGGTGCCAGTTGCTGTTTGGTGCCAGAGGTGGCAAAAAAATTCAATTCAGCAATGAAGCATCAAATCCCAAGTTAAATGGTCCGTATGGACATAGTATTCGCTTTAGCTAGGCTCACACAATTGGCAAGTATATTACTCCCTCATTGGGTGATAATAAACCAATGAAAGAGCAAATATTCAACAATATCACTAGTTTTGCCAAGCAAATTTAAACCCATCTTATGACTGCTAACAACCACAGAAGGGATGTATTACACCATATAAACTGGCATGCAGGGGTCACCTCGATATAAACAAAGTCAAAACAGATTGGACATGAAATTTTCTACATTTTTTGCAAGCAAAGTCCATTAATAAATGTTAGAAAACAAAGATTTTCACAATTCACTTCAAGCTTCAAAATACAAAGTATCTGACAAAAACACCAGAAAACTCTTGAGTATTGATCAAAAGGGTGTCTGATTAGTCAAAAAAAGGCAACATGAATCTTTTCTAAGTATGTTTGGAGCACTGTTTGACATTTTTGGCACGATAATTCAAAAGGACACTAGCATTTTCTGGAAGAAACAAAGCACTGAGACTTAAGGATTCCAAGAACAAGTACTGTAGATGTACAAGCGAAATTGTATTCGTTTATATGAAGAAAAAAGGATCAATTTAGTAAAAGGTGCTTCATACAGGTGCAGATTTGAGCAAGATATCTAAGAAGCATGAACATTTTGGACTAAGTTAAGATTAGCACATGATGAACTGTGAAAGGGGGGACTATAACAAAATGTTCAGGTTTTGCAGTGTCCTACGTGAATGACATACATTCACATCCAAAGCTGAATATTTGCAGCTACTCACAACAGCCTCCAAACGGGAAGCATCAGGTAACAACTATACAATGAAATAAGTAACTACAAAGGTTAAAAGCTCCAGGCTTACTAATTGAAAGTTGTGAACTCATCTCTGTTAAACAATTTGAAGACAATCAATAATAATTAAATAGCTCATAGTCATTTATTATTTGCGCGCACGACCACAACACACAAGTATAATGTACAATGCCAAAGGGGGAATTCAACCTCCACGCAAAATCGATCTCCACCTCTTGGCAACAAGTATCCAAAGCTCATTTCTATACAAATTATTTGTATACCAGAGAGGTTAATCAAAAAGTATTCCCAACCCTCTTAAAAACATTTCAGTTCTCCTCCAATCGCATCCAAAATGAAAGCATCAATTTTGTTTTAAGCTCTGGTCAAACATTCAAAATTGAATAGCAAGTTCACAAAAATCATTGTGCGAATATGAGTAACACTCAGCCAAAGGAGCTGAGATTTTCTTGACTTGCAGCAAGATTGCAAATACTACAATCAATACTGTGCATAGATATATCTGTCAGATGTGAGCAACTTGTAAATTTTTTTTGTATTGAATACAGTAATTGTGCTTTTTCACCCAGTTAAAGCACTATACATATATGGCATCATGGCATTTTTGCAACCACATTAGTCAATTCGGTACAGTTAAAACTGTCCATAATGATATCCATTAATTGCTCAGTCTTATTTATTGCCAGCATGTCCTGCGCAGACTGAGTTTACCATGAAGGACACCCCTTTGTAACTTGTGCTCTTGCCTGAGGCATGGTGACCCTCAGGTTAATCATCATCAGTCATCTCTCTTCCTCTTTAATGAGACAGCAGCCCTTTGGTCCAGTAACACTATAGCGAATTAACCTTTATATTTTTAAATATGAAAAAGACAGTGTCACACACACAAACAATATCCTAAATTAAATTCCCTATATTCGCTGATTTCCCAACAAGACAACACAGTACGGTTGCTAGAATTGGTCTTAGTGCCTCTGGGTGAAAAATAGGAGAAATAGAAGCCAGGACCTCTACTTCAGATTAGTATTCAGCAAAGCCCACAGAAAGTGCAAAGCTGGTTTTTGTGTGAGCAGTAGCAGAAAAACTTAAGTGGGGCACTTCTGGCTGTCAAATAATCTGCTAATAGTACATGTTAAGACTTAGGCACGAATAATATCCAATGGGAAAGTACTGGAACACTCATGTTACTGTCTCACAGGGGACATGAAAAATCTACAGTTAAAACAGTTAACTTTGTAGAACAAACTAGTATTCTAAATGCAACCAATAATTCATTGAAACAGTGGATGTACTACTGTAAACTGTTACCCTAGTGCTACCAGCAGAGAAATTAATTTGACAGTGACAACAGATCTGATATGCAGGAAAGAACCACATTTGAAGGGATTAGCCCAGATTTTCCAATAGAAGGATAACTGATGTAGTAGTGCAGACAAAGGTTGCGTGTCAGAGACTGGAGGGTTCCAACTGACTTAGCTTAATTTTTAATGTTTTCCTTCACTAGGAAACGTCAGAGGAATTAAAATCTGCTTTAGCTCCTGTATAAATATTACAATGACCATCCCGCTACAGACCAGAAAATCCCTGCCTGAAATGGCAAAACAACTGGTTCTCACACCACTTCTCCTGCTCAAAAACACCTTCAACGCAGCCCAACACTACCACCTCCGCCCTAATCTAAGACTAACCCCAACAGTTCACACCTCCCTCAACTCCCATGAACCGATCACCTTTCCTGACAATCCTCCCCTTCCTCTCCCCAACATGTCCCTGCCACCCTGACAGCCTTCAACCCAAGCCTACCTCTCCCAAGCCCTCTACCTGAACCTCTCCATTTATGTGCCACCCAATCCCTCGCCCATTTGGCACACTGCCCCAACATCTGGCACCCTACACTCTCACTCACGATCTCTCAGAAATTAAGTAGTTTCAGGACCACTGAACCCTGGAATATGGCAGAAAACGCTGATGTTGTGAAAAAGGAGTGTGGGTTCAACTGCAATCACTTCATTGCTGGCGTGTGATTCCTGGACAGCACTGGATTGCTTCAGCTGAGAAGGCTCCTGATCTGGAATTTTATACTAAGAACTTCTCTGAACATACACATTTTGTTTTTGTCCAGGCAGGATTGGGAATAGGGTTTCTGGTTCCAGCTTGAAGACCTGCGTCATTAATTATTTTAATTGTAAAGTGTAAGTAGACAGATCATGCTAACTGTTCTGACTGTCTTTAAATGGAGATGGAAAAAGCTCCAATATGAAGTCAAAGCACAAAAATGTATGAAATTATACATTTACGTAGTTCTGTCAATGTGATAAATACAAGGTGACTCTGTGGGCCTCAGCCTGGAATTTGAACTTGGTTGTCAATTTATGAGATGTTAGATTAAAAAGAATTCACGCTTCAATTGCTGAAATCAATACTGAAATAAAAACAAGTGCAATAAAAGGTTTTATTGTGATGTCAAATATTCTACAATATGTAACATTTCCCAATAATAATCTAAGTTTTTAACAACCAAAATTCTCATTTAAGGAAGTTCAACTTTACAGAACACAATGATTGCAAACTCAAATTCAAAATTAATGACATATTAACCTGAAATTGCATGAGTATGTAGCATTATATTTCGCAGCTCATTTTGTAAAAAGACACAAGAATGTTCCCCCAGTAACTCATCTTTAAAAGATGTGAAAAATTCATTAGTTGTTGTTCCATGTGTTCGAATATAAATGGTAACAATCTTGAGTTAAGCTTTGATAATACTGTAGAATCAAAATGAACTCAAAAGGATGGCAGAAACCAGAGTACATCTGCACAGAGGAGAACTTTTTTCAATTAATAATGAAGAGATTAAATTCTGTCCAAATGGATACGTTACTCGAGCTAGATAGGCATTAGAGGACTAGGGGGGAATTTGTATATGTTGCAAAAACAGAGTTGGGTTACATTCCGAGAAGTACTGCTTTTGAAGGGTCACTGACCTCTGGAATAGGCTCCTAGTATGTTGAGTATGTGAAGTTATTGCAGAGTTTCTAAAGAGATTTGAAATATTTACCACAAATGGAAGACATCTTGAGTTACAGAAGATAACTGGAACAGTAGTTTCAGTCATATAGTCTTCTTGAACTTGTTTGATTACCTCTGGAGTTCAAAGAGAAATTTTCCAGCAATTTCTTTTCCTAAATTAGGCTGAGGGGTTTTCACATTTCATAGAATCACAGAATACCTACACTGTGGAAGCAGGCCATTCGGCCTGTTGAGTCCACACCGACCCGCCGAAGACCATCCAACACTGACCCATCCCACTACCCCATCCCTGCAACCCTGCATTTCCCATGGTTAATCCACTTAACCTGCATATCCCTGGATACTATGGGCAATTTAGCTTGGCCAATCTACCTGACCTGCACATCTTCGGACTGTGGGAGGAAACCAGAGCAGCCAAAGGAAACCCTGCCATGCAGGCATGGGGAGAATGTGCAAATTCCAGAGTCGCCCAAGGATGGAATCAAACCCAGGTCCCTGGTGCTGTGAGGCAGCAGTGCTAACCACTGAGCCACCGTGCCATCATCTATTGTCCCTGCCTGCTCCTCCCAGTCATGGGATGGGGACTACATTTAGATCACGTCACGCCACGATGGGACAGGCATGATGCGCCAAATTTTTTTTCCAGACTTTTTAATGCAAACATAATATTTCAAGCCAATTTCCTGAATTTAAGGTTTCAATCAGATGCGAAGAATCTTATAGGTAGCAACAATACCCTTTCCATTTGAACAATTGTCAGGCATCTGAACTCCATTTAAAAAAATCTGTTACAACATATTTGGGATATCTGTTTTATACTGGCTAACAAATAGCTCAGCCGAGTTTGGTGTTCTGCCTCCATCTTGCAGAGACCACTAGTTCAGTTCCTTGAGAGTTCAATCTAATTGGAAGAAAATGATTCAGAAGTCAGGAAGTTCACTGATAACTGAAGTGTTCAGTTCCATTCTCACCTGCTCAAATACTGAAACAATATCTGCGCGCTTCTGAAAAAGATTCAGGCTTGGACCAATAAGTGGCAAGTAATATATTCATCACAAGTGCCAGGCAATGACCACCTCCAGTGAGAGAATCCATGCATCTCTAATTGACATGCAAAGGTATTGCCAGTATTCAGTCTACCTCCATCTACATCCAAATGGTTACCCGTGTGACCAGAAATGTAACTGGGGCTACAATATACATACTGTAAATACATCAGCATGTCAGAGGCTGAAAATCACGCTGACATCAACAAGGCACAAGTCAGGAGTGTGATGGAATACTCTCCGCTTGCCTGACAGGAGAAAAACAAAAGAGGTTTACAGGGCTCCATCCCTTCCAGTGTCTCAGAACGTTGTTTAATGTGTCTAACATCAAAAAAGGAACAGGCATGCAGCTATGGCTGTGTGGAAAATACTTAAGATGATGAATACATTCAAATTCCTTCAAGTGATTCTGACACAAAATGCAAGGTGGAAATAATAAATAACTTATATTGAATCAATACCTTATGCTGTCAGGACATCCTGAAGAATTTAAACATAATTTTATGATGACAGATTACCTATAGATAAGCGATTAATTACTGTTTTTGCAGCAGCCGATTGCTCAGAGAGACCAACAAATAGCAAATGAACAGAAAGTCTGTTACATGGTGGTGTTAGTTGAGAAGCAATGTTCAGCAGGACTTATGGAAGCAAGTCATTAAACAATATAAACAGGCATCTTTTCACAGCAGACAGTAGACTGAAAATTGCCAAGAAGAGCCATGACAAGAAAAAGGTAATACATAAATGAACAGCAAATTTGGACAATAAGAAAACACAACAGAAAGAACTGCAGAGGAAAGAAAAATAAAATGCAAATAATTTGTTGACCGCGGACTGTTACCTAAGGAGACTCATTTTTGATTATCCTGAGGCACAGCCGTATCCGCTTACATAATCTAGGGAAGACTGACTGTAATTGCTATGAACAGGCTGAAACATACAGCAAATACAGAAGCCAATTCACGACATTATAGAGGTCCTGTATTTAAACAATGTTATTTATGAAATTAATGCTGACGGTGTAATTGTTATCTTGTTTGATAGATTGAAGCAATTAACTTTGTCAAGCAAGTATTGATTATGGATAAGGCTATTCATTTTCTAGCAGTCAAAATTGGGAAGATAAATACTGTCAATTTGCTATGATATCAATCAGTTCTAGAAACTGGAAAATTATAATCACTAAATAGCTGTGTTGCTGACTTAGTATTTTGCCTGGAATCTAGAATACCCATTAACACTCCACTCATATCCCCAGTTACTCAAAATGAAAGAATTAAGTTCTGATGTATCTTTAACATTTGGAAAAGAAGTTACAGTCACCAAATAAAATTCCTATTGAAAGGAGAAGCAGCAGCACAGTTGCCATTTGGTGCAAGCAGCAATCTCATGTTGCACAACACCTGTTCACATTTCTAGATACATACTCTATTTTCTTCTACCTCCATGGCAGGTGGAACTTGAACCCTGTCATTCGGGCCTAGATGAGGGACACTGCCAGTGCATCACAAGATCCCTTCACTATTTAATAATGTCTGAAATCCAGTCACAGAGCCTGAGCGATTCTAAAGGGGTTCTACATCCCAGAAGAGAAATAGGCTTAGCAGGTTAACTGCAAGAGTTTGACTGGAAGCCAACAATGGCCAGAGCAGTTGGTATTTTCACAGCCCCTCTTATTTTTATAATGTGATACCACTTTTATATTTTTCCATTTGTTCCTGGGTACTAATTGATTTCTTATGGTATTTACTAGCACAACCACTTTTCATAAAATATATTATGTACAGTTATGTCTGTATGACTTTTTCATTTTCCCACACATTTCACACTCTCCTCCTCTGTCCCCTTTACACTTCTGCCATGGCAATGGGGGCTGCATCGAGTGGCATGTGCACAACAGACAATACATCAGCACTGAGAGCAGCAGCTGGGGCTTCACTCTATATTCATATGGGCAGTAAGTCAGAAATGGTATTATTGTTGCCAGCACCCTCAGTGTCTTAGGCTGGCCATTCTTGGTCAGAAGATTGTGATGCTGACATTTGGAGACCGGTAGGCATCATGGCCAAGTCCAGAGGGAAGGAGGAAAATACAAGCCTATGATAAAGGAAAGCCAAGTGGATTGAGAATGGGGGCAGGCCATAAAAGCAGACTGACCACTGGTAATACATAATATATTATAAATCAATAGACACTAAGCTACAATAATCCAGCATGGTGCTAAATGAATATACTGGTTATTTTGTTTATAAAGATAAACTTACATCTACTGTATTGTGAATGTTAGGTATTAATTTTGGGAACTTACCTTTCGTGATTTGGAATAGTTGATTGGTTTTTCTCCCATGTGATAAGTGGCAATGGGAGTCCATCAATTCCACACTCAAAACGAGCAATTCCATTTTCCTCCACCATCTGTGATTCTGGCTGCCGATGAAATCGTGACAAAGCTGTTAAAGCAGAAATTTCCTTTAATGCAACTGAACATAAATCAACATGACCTACTGCAACAATCACGTACTGAATATACGCTTCCAGGCATTAAAAAAAAACTCTGCAAACATTTATCAAAATTACATTGTTGCCTTGAAATTACAAATATATTTTAATAGCTTGTTTTTAAACTCTGTCTTAGTGCATTATACAAAATTCATAGCAAGAACATCTGCATCAAATATAGTTACAAAGTCCAGTCAGTACAGTGGCATGGAATTATAATTCACTTTTTTCAGTGACACTGTGGTATAACATCAATAAAAATTTATCATTTTGGCAACATATCTTAAGAAAAATAATATTTTTGACAATTAACGAATCAGTCAACAGGTCCTTACACACATACAATCTTTTTACACGTTAGGAACTGATTAGAGTCCATATTATTCAAATGCTTAAGTGATTCATTTAAGACCAGAGGACACAGGAGCAGGATGGGGCACTGCTCCACCATTTGATCATGGCTGTTATGTTTCCCAAACCCATACTCCTGACTTCTCCCTAAATAATCAAGAACCTATCTATCTCTGTCTTAAAGTCACTCAATGATTTGGACTCTACAGTCTCCTGTGGCAATGAGTCCCACCAATTCAACATCATCTGGCTGAAGAAATTCCTCCTCATCTCAGTTCTAAAGGGTCGTCCCTTCATTCTGAGGCTGTGTCCCCAGGCTCTAGTCTCTGCTACTACTCGAAACATCTTCTCCAGGTGCACTCTATCCAGGCTTCTCAATATTCTGCAAGTTTCAATCAGATTCCGCCCCCCCCACTCCAAAATATTTCCAAACTCCATCAACTACAGACTTAGTCCTCAACCTCTCCTCATATGACAAGCTCTTCATTCCTGGGATCATTCTTGTGAACCTCCTCTGCGGCCTCTCTGAGGACAGTACAACTTTCCTTAGAAATGAGTCCAAAACTGCTCTCAATGTTCTAAACGCAATCTGACCAGGGCTTTTTGCAGACTCACTGTTTCACAAGTATTTTAGTAAACTAGAAGAGTTTCTGCATGTTTATGTAATTTTGGCACTCTGAACTGCTCTCTCTGAAAGTCTATGCACTAAACTTGAAGTTTTGCTTGTTATATGTTTGCCACTTACAGTGGCAGTGAGAAGAATAATTTATGATAAATGAACTGCAAAAAACAAACCTACAAAGTTCAAATGCATATTTTTTACATTAGAAAAAGTGCAGTGACCGGGTTATTTTGAAACATTTTAAAGTTACCAAGTTGAGAAGCTAATTGAAGAACATAGACAATGCTATTACAAACTCTCCCACTTCTGAAAAAAAAACTTTCTAATCAACAGTAAACAAACTATTCATAACAAATATCTACTCGTCAAGCACAATCATGTAAAACAAAATTCAACTGCTGTGCAGGAAAGAAGCTAAAATACGACACAAGAAAGAATAGAAATATATTCCTTCATCAAAAGTATAGGGACCACATTTTCAAAAACGTTAAAATACTGTAAATTATTGTTGAGTAATATTTAACATGTTTGTATGACATCACCCTGTTTACAACTTTTACAGAGAAATGAATAGTTTATTTTAAATAAATTATAATATAAATTGAAAAAGTGGACTAGGGAAGGTAATACAAATGTGTTAATTGCTCATTCAGTATTGTTAACTGAGGTTTCTCACATCAAGCCTCTAATTTTCAATAACATTATTATTATTATAAACTGCATAATCTGATGGTTGTGATATCAGTTGAACCACTATTGGGAAATTCAACCTAATCCTAGCTACTATATGGCACAATAATACGCTCTGTATTACTACTGTTTTTTTAAATTATGACAGCGTTTTCTGTGTGTTATAGCCAAAACACATCAAATAAGAAAAAAGAAAAATCAAGGCCTAGCTAAGTTCTGCATACAGACTGGATGGGTTTCTATATACCAATTTATGAGCTTATGGTTTTCATTGGACATTTCCAATTACAACCAATGGCTTTACTAGAATTGGTACTGACTTTGTGACTAGTCAGGGAAATTGTTCACAAGTGAATAATATACATGAGTTCATGTCAGCACAGTGAAATGACTTCCTTGAGGGAATGAGAAAATGTCACTTTTTGTTTAGATTTAGGAAAACAAATACACATTACCCAACTCACTTTTAGCAAACAAGGAAGTCTGTGGAAAGAATGTAAATCTACCCTGATCACAACGGTCTTTTTTTTATTATACTGTATTTTTACGAGTTACTTTTACACAGTAATACCTTCTGACAATTGTATATAACATATAATGGTGTATTAAACATAAAAACATGATTTGGGTCACAAGTATGGTATGGTTGGTGCTAAGTCAGCTTCAGAAAGAGAACATGACATTGTACCTGAACTGTTTAAAAGTTATACTTGTGATTTTAAGATGCTAAAATCTTTCAACGTCATCGTTCTGCAACAGATAATTATATAAGCAGCCTCTGCAACTGCAATTTGTAAAAATACACCAATATCTGTACATAAACTGGAATCACTACAACTACAGCAATGACAGGGCTTAGCTTGAAATGTATTCCTCGTAAAAAACATGAAATCTTGCCCTATGCTGATATCTATAATAGATTCACATCAACACTTTTTCAAGATAACTTCATCTACATTTGTTCTTTAGAACATTGCAACACAACATAACTTGTTGATTAAATCCCATGTCAAAGTCATGCTTGAACTGATCCCAAAGCAGTAAACCCTAGATGACTCTTCCTCTACTTTTGCTTCCATTTTGAGAAGTACATAGAGATGCTGTTAGGAAGTTGCAGATACTAAGATCAGGAATTTACTGCAATGAGAAACATGAACCCACATGCTACAATGTCATCCTAAAATATATAGCAACCCATTAGTACTTTGTTAGATATCTGATTCTTGTTCATTGTTTTACCTCATATCATGTAACTAACTGCAGTCATCTGTATATTTGCCAATGCAGAGAAATCATCTGTAAAGTAACTTACTGTGAGTACACATACATACTTTGGTTTTGAAGAGAATATAATAGATTTTGTGCAGCTCCATATAAGTCTGCATATACAGGCAACGCCACAGCTAGATGGAGCAACAGACAAGCATATGTAGAAATGCAGCTTTGGAGTACAAGGTTATTTGACAATTATTTTAATTCAATCCTGCTTCCATATAAAAGTTGAAAACATTTATCAGCATGTTATACTTGGCTCTAATGAAATTACTTCTCCATTTGAATACCCACTGCGGAAGTTTGTTAATAATTATTCTGTCTTCTGCTTTTTGTTCCATTCATCCTGTGTATTAACTCTACCCTCAATATGGGATTGCAAATTTTAAACTGCCCTCTGCTTCCAAATACATGTTTATGTAAATAGTGAAAGACACTATTCTCAGCATTGTTCCTTGAGGGACATCAAATCACATGGTCCACCAATGTGATCAAACAGATTTAAGTTCTATTATCCATTTTCTGTACTTGCAGACAGTTGCTGTCTATTCTGATGCATTTTTGGGACTGGTTGCAGATTTCCAGTTGTTCACAGTGTCTGGCCTCCATATTCATGCATAACCGCCTATACAGAGATGGATCTCAGCGACCATTTTTACATTGGAAACATATACTTGGTTCTATTAAATGAGGCATATGAAATCTTTAAAGTCAGCATCCCCAAGTAAACAAAATACCAAACTGTGCAAAATAATCTAAGGTTACTCTGAAAATACCTTGTCAAGTCCTAAACTATGTTGTTACTTCAATATGAGATCTTGCCATCTCCAGAAAGGTTTTCACTTCTGAAAAGTCTACTTGAAATGCCATCTTTACTATTCATTCCATAGGTGCTGACTGATCCAGTTTCATCAGCAAAGTAGGTTAAATTTCTTGATCACAATTTATTTCAAAATTGCAATTCTGGTTCATAATTGTATGTTTTTATTATTTTCCTACCTTGAAAAGAAGTAATGATTTTAGTCAGTATCTGGTTGGACTAAGTCAATTACAGCATCCACTATACCTGACATTACATTCAAGCTTTGTTGATAGAATTCAAATCTACATAATTTGAAAAAAAGGGAGGTGAAAAATAAAAGTAATTCTTCTATTGTAGTCAAACCAATTTGGTGTCATAAAAACCGAAAGAACAGCGGATGCTGTAAATCAGGAACTAAAACAAAGTTGTTGGAAAAGCTCAGCAGGTCTGGCAGCATTTGTGAAGGGAAAAACAGAGTTAACGTTTTGGGTCCAGGGACCCTTCCTCAGAACTCATTTGATGTTATAGTTAAGTACAAAATACAGAAAGTGTTAAGCCACCAAGCCCCCCTGCTTACTCCATCAGGCATTCTCCGGTTGCATTGTAAGTGTATCCAGTGACTAGGTGAACTATAGACTCGAGGAAAATACTAGATTCAATACCCAATTTGTCTCAAATTAACTCCTTCCAATCGGGGTCTGGCAATTAGGGGCAAATAGGTCAAATTTCTTGATCACAATTCAGTAACCTCTACTGAAACAATGTAAGTGTGAATATCAGATGAGAATGGGATCACATTGGCTGTGATGCTCCTGAAGTCACATAATCAGCCTGCACTCTTAAATCTGGTTCATTTACACAAGGCCATCTGGTCAGGAATTATGGAACATTCATGCTCGAGTACCCATATCCTAGCAATGAGCCTTCAAAGTACAAACATAGGGAAATTAGCAGCAAATTTATGAGATTTGATCAAGAATTTATTTCTTGAGGAAAATTCTTCATAGTCACTACAAAGAGAAAACAGATAAAACCTTAGACTCACTCTGATCTTACATCCTTCATTTAAGCCTGACTAATATTAGCTGTCTTTTGCAAAATACTGTGCTATCATGGTGATAAAACCTTAGCAGCAATTATGTCCAAACCATTTTTAGTTATTCAATTCACTTACTCATTACTTTCAAACCTATTTATCATCAGACATTCAGAGGAAGAAATGTCTTGAATGCTTGAAACACTACAAAAACAGAATGTGCTGCAAACTTAAAAGAGAATCAGCATTTTTCTATTAAAAATCCATTTGCTTTCGAAGACGTTAACTGACACCGGTTACTTGACTCACTTATCTGGCAGGTTCACATGTACCTTAAAGCTGTTGTGGTTTGGTTTGGAGGGGGCATGGAAAACAGAAACTTGTACAGCAGTTCACAGTCACTGCTTGGGTCCTCATGCGTCCGCCAGCAGCCCAAATCATACGCTCAGACTCAGCTTCAGTCTTTTACATTGCAGCCTCAAACTAGCTCAATCACCAGCGTGACATGCCTTGTTCCAGTGAACTTCTGGCTGCTGAGCTTTTGCAGTTCTATTTCAGTTATGATGCTGTCAGATTTTTCTTTGTGGTGATAAAATTGACCCTCCAGCAGAAAAACAAATAGGCAATTTTACGAATCAACTTAAATTAATCAACATTTTCCTTTCTCATGAGGTGCATGATGGGTGGAAGCCATGGAAGACCCAATTCAAAAGAACTAGAAGCTGAAGAGGCAACAAGAGGCCCAAACAAGTCAAAATGGATCATGCAAAATAACACAGATTTTTTTTTATACCTATCATTCATTCTCATGAATTGGATCCGTACTACCTGATTTGTCCAAACTACTGTAAATTCATATTCAAGGAAGCTTTAGAGGTTCACTGACTTTTACAGCTTATGCTAAATTGGATGATACTTTTTATAACTGAAGTATTATACTATACTAATCCAAATAAAGTACCTGCAATATCTTGCCAGGATTGTTTTGGGAGCGTCCTCTAAACTTGTGATCTCTTTCAGCTATAAGAACAAGGGCAGCAAACAAAGGAACAGTATCACCTAGGAGTTTTCCTCTAACTCATGCCCATCCTGACTGTGAGCTATACATATTTGCCCTCATTATCACTGGATCAAAATTCTGAAGTTCTCTTAGCACTGTAGTTATATCTAACATCACATGTACAACAGGGATTTGAGGCAGTAGCTAACACCATCATCCCAATGACAATTAGGGACTGACAGTGAATTCTGGCCTTGCCATTGACACACACATCCTCTGAATAAATAAAAATGCAGTTAGTCAATCTACTTGTGCTTACAGCACATTTTGTTTTCATTTAAGATTCTGTGCTTATGACTACCTTATTTGTTTACAGATTCTTTTGTCCGTTCATTTTATCACAGATTATCGTTTAGGACAAGTCGTCATTTTGATGGTATGAAGTATATTTTACCCATTAACAACATTATCTTCAGAGAATCTACTGTCTCTTTTCCTTATCTAGTCACTTCAAGCCTAAAAAGGGGACATAATATTCAAGTTTTCAAAAATATACATAGGTTTATAACCAATAAATGAATCAGCCTATGTAATCCAAGTAACAAATTAATTATTCTTTCATCGTTAGCATTTAATGACTAATTCATTTCCAGAATTTTTTAATCTGTTTTATTGTAATATCCAGGGTTTTTCCAATTATCGAGGGTTAGGTTGCATTTTCATGTCCTTTGTCGGAAAAAAAGAACAACTTTCAACAAACTAGCTTTCCGTCATTTTCTAATAAGTCTTGTGTTGAGCAGAGAAGTGGTACACAAATCAGATGCAAAATTTTCTTAGGTCAACTCCACTTCCCAACTAATTGCAGCTCAAAGCAAGCCAACAAGAAACTAAACAATAAAGAAGAAGAAAAAAGATAAAACTTGAAGGCTCCGAAAAGAAAGTTTACTACTATTAAAAAAGCTCGGTCCACAAATCAACCACTGAATTTAAGATCAGCTGTTGTTCTCCATATGATAGTGCAAACATCACTAAAAGAAACAAAAAAAATCAAGCAACAGCTCATCCCACCCTTGCTGTCTGGACTCGAACTACAAGGTTTTATTTGTCTATGTCTATATTTTTCTATCCATAATGTTTGTGTCAAATTGTCTGTTTTTCTGTAACAGATTTGTGAATGCACGTGTGCTCACTTATTGGGGATTTTAAAGGGGTATATGTTAAATTGTACAACAGCAATAAGTAACCCTTTTTTTTGTCTTTTTATAAAAAATAAGTTTACTTACAATAAAGTTATTTTCCTGTTGATGATGAAAGCTTTGTATTAAATAGCAAGACAAACTGATCATTCAGTGGCTTAATTAGGTAGATAAATCTGTGATAGCTTATGGAATAGTGGGGCTTGATTGTCAGCATTCTCTTTCCGACCTGATTGAGACACACCACCCAGGCTTACGCATGGCACCATATTGTGCACAAGGGAGAATCACATGGATGTCAGAGACAGCTCAAGCGTCTGAACGAGACAGAATGTATATAAACCCAGACAGTGATTGAGCCAGGCAGCACAAATGGTCCTCTCCTTCCTCCCCCTACCACCCCAATAAAACAGATAGATAGAGGAAGAAACCCAGGCTGAAAGGAAATCTGCTTCCAACCCAATTTTCATAGGAATGCACAGCATGCATCACCAGAAGTGATTGCACGGTCAATGTCAGTTAAATCCACCTCCTAAGCTCAGTGCCAGTACCGATCCCCTTCCCTGGCAATCAGGACATACAGACTAATCTGCCTCTCCTAGCTCTGCTTCTCAGCAATTTTAGCTAGCACCTTTCGGTAAACTTTTTTCTTATTAATTACTCATTTATTTAAATTGAAAATCATAGTTGTTGTTGAGCCAAACTTTTTTGCTCCAAATGAAATGTGCACCTCCCCACACCACATGTGAAAATGTTGAACTAGCCTAGACTACATTGAATCAACAACTTGTATTTCGTGTCCATGGATGCTGACTTACATTTTCCACTGTTGTTTCAGATTTCCAGTTTCTGTGACTCATGGCTTTTTGTTCCTACTGTATCTTTAATTTAGTTTCTAGTGCTTCAAACAATTGAAGATGTATCAATGAAACAATGGAGTCAAAAATATAACTTTCAAATCCGAGTTTGTCATCAGAATTACAAAGGATATGATCCAAAGTCAATTTGCTGTTCCTCACACCAGTTCCTCACCCTTTTTTTGTTCATAAATTTCAATTCAACCCAATCAAATATTGAGAGGCAATGTTCACCTTTCATCAGCTAGCAGGCTACACAATTTAACCTAAACATTCTACTCTACTTTGAAGGGGCCGAAATTGGTCTATACCAATAAAACATAATGTATAGGGAATCAGGAGCTGATTTTTCATTACACCTGAACTCCTTTCCATTGAAGTTCAGGAATGGTAGCTTAAACTCATTTTTGGAGACTTACCTCCGAGCCTCACTGATATTATTTGAAATTAGAAGTCTTGGCAATATTTTCTTGGTCAATGGAAAACAAAAATTGGCACAGTAAAAAAACGGCCAATTTGCTAACTAATTTAAAATTTAAACATGTTGAGGGTAATATTAATTTAAGTACACAAAGTACTATGACTATGGAGTCCAGAACAAGTGATCACAGGCTAAGGGTATGGAGTGGGTCATTTAATATGAGATGAGGAGAAATTTCTTGAATCAGAGTAGTGATCCTCTGGAATTCTCTGCAACAGAGCGCGATTGTGGACAAAACACTGAATATTTTCAAGAAAAAGTCAGATATAGATTTTAAGGATAAAAGGGTACTGAGCTGGATGATCATCCATGATCACAGTGAATGGCAGAGCAGGCTCAAAAGGGCCGAATGGCCGATTCCTATTTTCTATATTTCTATTCTAATTGCCAGCATAAAGTAAGTGTACAGATTCATGCATCACTGGTAAAGAGTTGAGATTGCCTGTTTTTATTCACTGATGGGATGTGGGCATCACTGGTTAGGTCAGTGATTGTTGCTCATTGTTACATTACCCTTGAGAAGATGGTGATGAGCTGCCTTCTTGAATTGCAGCATTTGATTGTTGCAAGTTGACCAACAATGCCATTATGGAGAGAATTCCAGGACTTTGTTGCAGTGACACTGAAGGAATAATCATAAATTTCCAAGTCAGGATGGTGAGCAGCTTTGTGGGGAACTTGCAGTTGCTTTTGATCTTGTAGATGGCAGTGATCTTTGTTTGGACAGTGCTATCGAAGGATCTTTGGTAAATTTCTGCAGTACATCTTGTAGATTGCACATACTCCTGCTACTAACTGTCTGTGGTGGAAGAAGTGAAAGCTTGCGTTGCCAATCAAGTGGGTTGCTTTGTCCTGGATGGTGTAAAGCTTTTTGAATGTTGTTGGGTTAACAAGCCAAGTGGGGAGTATTCAATCACATGTGTGCCTTGTAGATGATGGACAGGCAGTAAGGAGTTAGAGATAAGAAAGTGTAGAGCTGGATGAACACAGCAGGCCAAGGAGCATCAGAGGAGCAGAAAAGCTGACGTTTCCGGTCGAGACCCTTCTTCAGAAATGGGGGAGGGGAAGGGGATTCTGAAATAAATAGGGAGAGGGGGGAAGCGAATAGAAGATGGATAAAGGAGAAGATAGGTGGAGAGGAGATAGACCGGTCAAAGAGGCGGGGTTGAAGCCAGTAAAGGTGAATGTAGGTGGGGAGTTGGGGAAGAGATAGGTCGGTCCAGGGAGGATGGACAGGTCAAGAAGGCGGGATGAGGTTAGTGGGTAGGAGATGGAGGGAAAAGGCCCTTGCGGTGCAGTGGTAGTGTCCCTACCTCTAAGCCAGCAAGGGCTAGTTACCTGTGTGTCGCAACAACTCTCAACCGGTCGAGTAAAGTATACGATGACGGGAAGGTCATTGACGAAGCAGTCGAACATGGTTTGGCCTAGGTTATGGCCTTGAGGAACTCCCGTAGAGATGTCCTGGAACTGTGATGACTGACATTCAAAAACCTCAACCACCTTCCTATATACCAAGTATGACTCCAATCAATGGACAGTTTACCCTGATTCCCACTGACTCCTGTTTTTCTCGGCCTTCTTGATGCCACAACTAGGTCAACTGCAGCCTTGATGGCAAGGGCACTCACTCACACCTCACCTCTGAAATTCAGCTCTTGCGCCCACATTTGAACCAAGGCTGTAATGAGGTCAGGAGCTGAGTGGCCCTGGCAAACCCAAACTGGGACTCTGAGTACACTGTTGACCAGCATGTGCTGCTTGATAGCACCGTTGATTGCATCGTCCATTATTTTACTGATGATCGAACAGTAGATTGATGAGGTGGTAATTGGCCAAGTTCAATTTGTCCTGCTTCAAGTTCAGGCATACCTGGGCAATTTTCTACATTGGCAGGTAGATGCCAGTGTTGTAGCTGGACTGGAACAGCTTGGCTAGGGTTGCGGCAAGTTCTGGAACACAAGTCTTCAGTACTATTGTTAGAATGTTGACAGAGCCATAGCCTTTGCAGTACCCAATGCCTTCAAACATTTTTCAATATCAGATGGAGCTAATTGAACTGGCTGAAGACCAGCACCTATGATGCTGGGGACCTCCGGAGGAGGCTGAGCTGAATCATCTACCTGGCATGTCTGGCTGAAGATTGCTGCAAATGCTTCAATTTTTTTTTGCATTGATGTGCTATGTTCCTCCATCACTGAAGATGATATTTGTGGAGTCTCCTCCTGCAGCGAGTTGTTTGACGTCCACCACCATTTAGACAGCATGTGGCAGACTGCAGCGCTCAGATTTGGTCCAATGGTTGTGGGATCACTTAGTTCCGTCTACATGATTATGCTCTTTGACATGCAAGTAGTGCTGTTTTAATCTCAAATTTAATTCAGAATGCATAAAATAGCATAACCAGAAGAAAGGGGCGAGTTCTCGTATTTCTAGAGTGAATCTGAAGGTATACACAAACAATTTGTTTTAGAACCTAAGCATCACAAAATCATAAACCGTCCACTGCAAAAACTGGAGTCAAAATGCCTGAAAATTTGTTTTTATCAAGGACCATTTTCCTCAATGCAGCAAAACTTTCCAACAGTTATCATAATCCCCAAAGCAATGACATAAATTTTTGAGCAAACCAATGAGTGTGTGCAGCTGTATAACTCCAATATGATTCACGTAATTAACTTAATTTTCGCTTGCAAAACAGAAACATAATCCTGTAGTTAATGGCTGAACAAATGTCATTAGATGATTTCTCATATACTGTACATAGTGAATGTTTCATGCTTTAACAGCCATCCAAGTGACCATAAAATCACTTACTGGAGAATCTGATCACTGCAGTCCGACTAGTTATGGCCCCAAATGAATTCTGTGACATGCAGGTATAACTCCCTTCACTGCTGTTTCCATCTTGATCCTTAGAGTCCCATGGAATATATGAAATGTAGAGTGATCCATTGGGAACCACATGGTGCTGTTCTTCATCCACAACAGGAAGTCCCTCTTTTTTCCATGTTATGTTGGCAGGCTGATCTACAGCAGGAAGGTTGCAATCTAACACGACTGCTTGATTAGGTTGCAGTATTACCTGCAAAGGGCCAATACTGCAGCTCAAATCCAAAGAATTCACTTTGTCTAGATTAAAGAGGTAAAAAGATAAGAATATTAGAATTTGAATACAACAGTGATGCAGAAATGCTAAATTCTATTTGTTGTTTTACTGGAAACTAAACGACACATGTTCTTCAGTGCAATTCAATACAGTACACTTTCACAATATAATCCTTCAGATTCAAGCAAAGATTTTCCAGGACTATATTATTATACTATAAAACTTTAGTTTGTACATTGCAATAAATTTGAAGTATAGTGTGCAACAGACATTTAAATGCTTATTCAATCTGCTGTTTAGTTAAAGGAAAATCAAAACAGAAATCTGGACCTTATTCTTACTTTTATTTGAACTATTTTCCGAATCAAACTGTTTACAGATGTTACCACACTCCTCTGGAGTAGCTGGGGCTTGAAGCCAGGCCTTCCAGGGTTAGGATATTACCACTGTTCCACAAGAGGGCCCCTCTTATGAATACTACATTAAATAGAAATGTACCAGAACAGTGCACATCCTTACTCAGTGAGGGACTACATTGGATATTTGTATATTCCATGACATCAATGGCTACTTATGACTTTTAGAACTTGAAAACCACCTTTTGTTTCTCACTGTCCTTCGGTCAGGGTACAGTACTGCAATGTAACCTTACAAATGTATCTAACATGGCCCACTACAAAAAAAAATTATTCTCAATATTATTTCAGAAATGTGATAATGAGTGTTCAGAGGCATTATGTTCCTTGTTAGAGTGAAGGTTGGTAAGGTTAGGGAACAATGGATGAATAAAGATATTGAAGTTCTAGTCCAGAATAATAAAAAACAATATAGACAACTGGGATCAAACGAATATCTTGAACGGAGGGGCTTTCTTAAGAAGGAAAACAGGAAGGATTTACTTGGACTCTCGTAAGGCCTTTGATAAGGTTCCTCATGGTAGACTAATTAGAAGAGTAAGATCACATAGGATGCAGGGTGAACTTGCCAACTGGATACAAAGTGGCCTTACAGTAGGAGACAGAGGATTGTGATGGAGGATTGTTTTTTGGACTGGAGGCCTGTAACCAGCAGTGTTCCACAGGGATCGGTAAAGAGTCCACATTTGTTTTTCATTTATATAAATGACTCAGATGAGAATATACAAGGTATGATCACTAAGTTTGAAGATGACGTCAAAATTGGTGGCATAGTGGACAGTGAAGCAGGTTATGTAAGATTGCAAAGAGATCTTGATCTACAGAGTCATTGGGCTAAGGAGTGGTAGATGGAGTTTAATTTGGATAAATGCGAAGTACTGCATTTTGGTAAAACAAAAAGGGGCAGGACTTATACAATTAATGGGGGTGCAGGTCCACAGATCATTGAAGGTAGCAGTATTGGTAGATAAGGTAGTAAAAAAGGTCTATGGCATGCCTGCCTTCATTAGAAGGGGCAATAAGTATGAGTTTACACAAACTATGCTGTTAGAGAACTTTAGTTAGGTCACACTTGGAATATTGTGTCCAGTTCTGATCACCACACTACCAAAGGATGTAGATGCTTTGGAGAGGGTACAGAAAAGGTTTACCACAATGTTACCTGGTATGAGGGGTTTTAGCTATGAAGACAGATTGGATAGACTGGGTTTGTTTTTACTGGAATGCAGGAGGTTGAAGGGTGACCTGATAGAAGTTTATAAGATTGTGAATGGCATGGATAGGGTGGCAAGTATGAGGCTTTGTCCCAAGGTGGAGGGGGCAATTACTATGGGACACATATTCGAGGTTCCAGACAGGGGCATTCAAAAGAGATGTGCGAGGCATGTTTTTCCTACACAAAGACTGGCAAGTGACTGGAATGTGCAGTTAATGGAAGTGGTGGAACCAGACACAATAGCAACATTCAAGAAGCACCTGGGTGAATACATGAATGGGAAGAGAATTGAAGTATGGATCCTGTAAGTGAAGACAGTTCTAGTATGGAAAGGTGAAATGTGTCAGCGCAAGCTTGGAGGGCTGTTCCTGTGGGTAGTGCTGTAGAACAGAAAGACGTAGGGACTCAGGCACATATTCTTTGAGATTTGCATCACAGGGTGGTTAAGAAGACACTAAGTACACTTGTCTTCACTGCTCAGACCTTTGAGTATAGGAGTTGGGACGTATTGTTGAGGTCGTTCAGGATGTTGATGAGGCTTCTTCTGGAGTACTGTATGTAGTTCTGGTCGCCCTGCCATAGGAAGGATATTATTAAACTAAAGAGGGTTCACAGAGAAGATATACCAGGATGTTGTCGGGAATGGAGGGCGATTTATAAAAATAGGCTGGACAGACTGGGACCTTCTTCTCTAGAGTGTAGGAAGTTGAGGGGTGACCTCATAAAAACATAAGGGGGTATAAATGCCGAGAGTAGCAAAGGTCTTTTCTCTAGGGTGGGGGAGTTCAAATCTAGGGACCATATTTTTAAGGTGACAAGAGAAAGATTTAAAAAGGACGTGAGAGGCCAATTTTTTTTTTAAAAACATTCTGGCTCATGTGTGGAATGAACTGCCAGAGGAAGTGGTGGATGCAAGTACTGTTACAATGTTTAAAATACATTTGGCTAAGTACATGAATAGGAAAGGTTTGGCAGGATATGGGCCAAATGCAGGCAGGTGGGATGAGTTTAGTTTGGGAACATGGTTAGCATGGACTAGTTGGGCTAAAGGGTCTGTATCCATGCTGTATGACTCTATCTTGTATACATGCTTTGCAGAGGCAAATGAATACCTTTCAGCGTCTCTAACACTGCTACTCATAACAATGAACACTAAACTTGCTACTAAATTACACTGAGAACCAAGTTCATATACAGTGCAAAGCTGATCTGCCTCTTAGGCACACACCTCCTCCCACCCACCTTCCTGCAAGAATGCGATCCCCGATTCAAAATGCCTCCACCTCCACCACATCTGCTCCCAAGATGAGGCGTTCCACTCCCTGACATCCCAGATGTCATCGTTTTTCAAGGGCCACAATTTCCCCCCTTCCCCGCCATGGTCAAAAACGCCCTCGACCGCATCTCTTGCGTTTCCCGCACCTCAGCCCTAACACCCCCTCCACGCAATAAAAACAAAGACAGAATTCCCCTTGTCCTCATGTATCATCCCATTAACCTACGGATTCAACACATCATTCTCTGCCACTTCCGCCACGTGCAATCTGACCCCACAATGAAGGATATATTTCCCTCCCCACCCTTACCCACCTTCCAGAGGGACTGCTCTCTTTGCTACTCCCTCATCCACTCCACACTCCCCACTAGCCTCACCACCCCCCGACACCTTTCCCTGCAACCACAGGAGGTGCTACACCTGCCCCTACACCTTCCCACTCACCTCCATTCCAGGCCCCAAAAAAACCTTCCATATTAAACAGATGTTCAGCTGCACATTTGCTAATGTGATCTGTTGTATCCGCTGTTCCTGATGTGACCTCCTCTGCATCAGGGAGACCAAACGGAGGCTTGGAGACCACTTTGTGGAGCACCTATGCTCATTTCGCGACAAACAACAAAAGCTCCCAGTCGCGAACCACTTCAACTCCCCATCCCACTACCTGGACGACATGTCCATCCTGGGCCTCGTCCAGTGTCACAACGATGCCACGTGGAAAATGGAGGAACAATATCTCATATTCTGCCTTGGAACCCTACAACCCAATGGTCTCAATGCGGACTTTACTAGCTTCAAAATCTCCCCACCCCCGACTTCATTCCAAGACCAGCGCCCTGCCCTGCCCCGCGCCCCACCCCTCCCCCTGCCCTGCCCCGCCCACACCAAGCTCCTGGACATGTCCGTCTTCTCTCCCACCTATCTGCTCCTCCCACCTCACTGACCAACCCCCATCCCTACTTCCTACCTACACTCACCTTTATTAGCTTCATCCCCGCCTCCTTGACCTGTCTGTCTTCTCTCCCACCTATCTGCTATACTATCCACCTTCTATTACCGCCACCCCCTCTCTCTATTTATTTCAGAGCCCCCCTTCCCCTCCCCCATTTCTGAAGGAAGGGTCCTAACCCAAAACATCAGCTTTCCTGCTCCTCTGATGCTGGCTGGCCTGCTGTGTTCCTCTAGCTCCACACCTTGTTATGATCTGCCTCTTAGCCTGGCTTTCTAATCTTCTGTATATTAGGTAAGCAAGCTGACTCTCGAAATTGTTGCTGAGGAACAATTCTTGCAGAGTGCATTTGTTCACCAACACACTAAGATATACAGTAATAGAAAACAGTTCTTTGTCACAAGTTTTTACAGGTCAACTGCAGCAGTCAAGTCCACAAATCCAACACAAGAACAGTGATAACAAGGTGTAGAGCTAGATGAACACAGCAGGTCAAGCAGCATCAGAGGAGCAGGAAGGCTGACGTTTCAGGCCTAGACCCTTCTTCAGAAATCCCCACCCAAGAACAGTATTGATCACTGTAGGGAAGAAAATAAAAATTTTTAAAAACTTCCAAATATGAAAAATTGATAGCAAAGCAGATTAAGGTATCTAATAATTATCTAGACATTATGAGCCATATAAATGTGTAAGTGGGCTAAAACTCAAAGTCAAATTTGGTGATACAAAATTGGTAAGGGCAATGGAATCAGAAGATGCCACCTACATCTTAGAATGACCAGGGAAAAATTATTAAATGGGTAGAAGTACAACAATTAAACTGAATTTGGGCAATTCAAAGGGACTGATTATTTTCTTCCAATTTGCAACACCCCTACTTCATGAAAAGTATTACAACACCAAGGATAAGATTGTCAAAAAACCTTACAATTTTAGAGAAACCTGACATTTTTAGTGGACTTAACAATAAACATGATAAATCAATTCAAAGCAGAGTTAAATCTCCTTCTAATGTTTATTAACTAGAAAAAAAGCAACATAAAGTCAACCCGCTGAATACTGTCCCTGATTTTATTAAATATCCTCTTTCTACGACTTCATCTTTACGTAACAAATTCTAAAACCACATATCAACAGATATATCAATATCTTTTTACTGATATTGCTGTTTGCATAGCCCAACTGGTGGTCTTGTGATATGGTAAGTAGTATCCCCACCTGAGCCAGCAGCTCCAGGTTCAGGTCCCATTCCAGGGCCTGATGGCAAGGAAGGTGCATTCATGACATGGTCAAACAGGTTGAATATCATCATCTAACATACACAAATGGCAGGTGGTAGCAGGAGAGATTCTTGGTCAGCTACGATATGAAAAGAAATTGGAGCCTCAACCATCTCTAGCCATAAAATATGGCTGTGATATGCACACATAAATGGTTGCTGCCTTAGAAATGTGGACTCCAGGGTATGGGTGAGGAGTGAGAAGCTGCTGGATAGCAATGTTAATCAGGTCGATTCCAACAGCTGGTGAATCAGCCCCCTCCTTGTTGTACCCGTCGTGGAGATCACAATGATGACAGCTAATTGTAAGTCATTACATTTGCAGAGCTCTCATTTCTTCTTCAAATAAGTCCGCGGGATTTTTACATTCACCTGAGCATATAGAGAGGTTTAATGTTTTGCAGGGGATGACAACACAGCACTCTCTCAGTTAAGCAGTGAAGTGTCAATCTGCAACCAGAATTTGCAGGGATTTACCTGCCCAGGTTGCAATCAGTTACCTGAAATCTGCACATTACAAATTGACACACCATAGTTTCTCATCAATTATAAAGACGGTACTGCCTCCATTTGGTGTGGCATTTCCTACATGTTTTAGTTAGTCACATTATGTACTGTTTAAACTATTAATATATTGAACAACATTCCAGCAGTAGTGTGTTAACCTTTCCATTGAGGTTACACCAGTTGCTTTCTTTGCAATGCCCGAGTTTGATCTGAAACATGCGAAAATTGTGGCCTGCGAGCTAGCCCTTCAAAATGTATTGATTGAATTTTCAGATCTTAACCAGCTACTGCTTGAAGAAGATTTTCCCCACGTTGCCTTTGCTTTCTTTGCCAATTACTTTAAAGCTATGCCCTCTTGTTCTTGATCTTTTTACCAGTGGGAACAGATTCTCAAATTTTTCAATTTTGAATACTAAATCTCCTATCAGTCTTCCCTTCTGAGGAAAATAGCCCCAACCTCTCCAAACTACCCTCTTAACTGAAGTTTCTCATCCCTGAAATCATTCCCATTACTTTTTTCTGCTCTCCCCAATGCCTTGACATCCTTCCAAATGTATGGCACCCAGTACTGGAAACGATACACCAGCTGAAGACAAGCCAGTGTCTTATACAAATTCAATATAATCACACTGTTCTTGTACTCTATGCTCCTATTAATAAAACCTACAGTACTGTATGATTTAGTAACAAGTTTCAACATGCCCAGTCACTTTTAATAACCTTAACATATAAAACAGAGGTCTCTTGGGTCCAACACCCCTTTAGAGTCGCATCCATTTGTATTAATTCTCAATGCTCTTCCAGCCAAACTGAATGACCTCATATTTCTCCACACTGAACTTCTTAATTTTTCCCTTTGAAATTTGCAGAAATTTAATTGAAACATCACTAGAATAGTAACCGGTATACAAAATGGTTTCAATTACATGCAAACAGATATAATAGAATTTTTGAACATATTTCTTCTGGATAAGCCAATTTTACTACTTTAGTGGATCAAAAAGACATTTGCAGCATGTATTATTAAAAGTGCTTAAAAAAAACTATTTAGGAAATCTATTGAAAAACTGCATTAAATTAATCAGTATTTACGGATAGGAGTTCAGAGAAACTGAAATGGGGTTGTAAAGACGTAACACCCTTTTCAAAAATTGTCCTTTTTAGGTTCTTCATTCCACAAACTGTTTTTTGGCTCAAATTATCACACAAGCAACATGCCCAAAGCAACAGCACAACCAATCAGCAAATGTGCACAGGAACAATCAAGATCGCTGAACCCCTCTGCTGCCTCTGGGGAGGAATACAGTCTCAGCTCAGCATCGCAACCATTGTGACCTCATCCAATTTTAAATGCATCATCACGGGCATCTCCCATAGGAAAATCATGATGATATTCCTCTTCTGTCAGATCGTGTTTTTTTTTTTTTACGTATTCAATCCCTAACAGCATTGGTAGAGATCTGGAAGCCAATGTGTCAACAACTGCTCTTGCAGAGGAGGAATTTTGAACAAATAGAGCATAGTATCAGGAACATGTGACTAACATAAAGGAACAGGCCATACAGTCCAACATGTTTGCTCATAGTTGATCCATATTTCCACATATCCCTGATTTTAATCTGAATATTATAGAGTTATAGAGTCATATAGTCACATAGCACAGGAGCAGACCCTTCGGTCCAACTCGCCCAAGTCAGTCAGACATCCCAATCTGACCTACTTCCACTTGCCAGCATTTGGCCCATATCCCTCTAAACCTTTCCAAATCATATACCCACCCACATGTCTTTTAAATGTTATAATAATACCAGGCTCTACTACTTCTGTAAAGAGTTTTCTCCTAAATAAAAGCCAGAGAGTCCACCTACCAAATCGCCTCAGAGCTGCCCTCTCTCCAAGGAAAGCAGGCCCAACATTTCCAATCTTTCCTCAAAATTAATATGTCTCATCCCTGGAATCATTCTCATAAACCTCTTTGGTGCTGTCTCCAAAGACTTCACATTGTTCAGTTCTGGGTGCACTGTCATAGGAACACAATACTTCAGCTAAGGTCTAACCCCCCAGTGACAAATTCAACATAACCTCTCTCCTCTTGTAATCCATTAAATACATGAAACCTAGAATACAATACGCTTTATTAGCGGCTCTCTCTTCCTGTCCTAAACCTTTAATGGCTTATATACATACACACAAACATTTCTCTGCTCCTGCACACCCTTAGATTGGTACCCTTTATTACTGTCTCAACATGTTTTTTGTAGCAAAGTGTATCACCTCACACTTCTCCACATCAAACTTCATTTGCCACTTTCCCTGGCAATTCCACTATGTTTATATCCCTTCGAAGCTCCATGCTGCCCCGCTCAATTTACAGTTCTCCCAATTTTTGTGTCATCAGCAAATTTTGAAATTATCCTTTACACAGCAAGATCTAGATAAGTAAGACATATCATGAAAAGCAAAAGTCCCTATACCGACTCCTGGGGAAATACACTATTAACCTTCTTCCAGCATGAAAGCTGAAAGAGCCATTACACTGCCATGTTTAGACTCTCTATTTTCCTTGCAGATTTGTTGCTCTATATCTTCCCACTAGCAGTTGGTCTATATGTTACATGAAACAGTGAAACTGCAGTTTTTATTCCTTAGATCTAGCCAAACTGATTCTGTCCTTGAACCCTCCCAAACATCCTCTTTCTCCAGTAGTGCAATACGGTCTTTAACTAAAGACATTTCCACTCAGAGTCTTTCCCCTTTTACTATCTTTTCTGAACACCCTGTAACCAGAATGTTCAACACCAGATGTGTCCTTCCTTTAACCAGGACTCCATTTTCACCACTTCATAATCCTACAAGGCTATGTGTCTACAGCTCTCCAAAATTACTAACTGTACTCCATGAATTCACATACATGCAGTGTAACCCGGATCCCAATTGAGACATAATTAGGTTCTTTTTTAACTCTGAACCTACCTATTAACTTACTATTCTCTATTTTAGAGCTGCTCCTCCAGCAATGTACCAGAGTACTACTTTCTATTATTTTCTACTGATTTCCACATCCTTGCTTGGTTAGCTTAAATCCTCCCCAAAAGCACTGACAAAACTCACAGCTGGGAAGTCAAGTCCTGGCACTGTTCAGCTTGTTCAAGTGTCATCTCCTCCAAGCCAGTCACAGTATTCTCGGAATCTGAAACCTCCCTCCTGCATATTTCTTCCAGCCACACAGCCATCCGTCTTATCTTCCCTTTTTTATACCCACTTGCACATGACCGAGGAGTAATCCAGAGATGGGCTACTTTAAGGGTCTTACTTTCTTATTTTCAACTCAGCTCCCTGAAGTGTCACTGCAGAACTGTATTCCTTTTCCTACTTACGTAATCAGTACCAATGCGGACCACAAACTCTGGCTGTTATTCACGCCCTAGAAAATTTTTCTGCAGCCATTCTGCAACATCCGTTATGCTAGCACCAGAGAGGCAACCAACCATCCTGCAGTAAGGTTGACAATCACAGAAATGCCTGTCTAGTCCCATAAAGAATCCTCCATCAACATTGTCCTTCCATTCTTCTTCTGATGGTGGTGTGTGGAAGCTGATGTGATCTGCAGTGATTTCTACAGTAAGTGTTGCTCAAGGAAATTCAGTTCAGAGTTGATGAGCTGGAGTCCTAGCTACAGGTACTACAATACAACAGAGAGGGGACGATATACATGGACACTGTTCCAGTCACACCCCTTAGATGAATTACATCAACATTGGTCCATGGTTAGGGTCAGGAAAGTGTTACTGTAAATGAGTCAGGGATTGGGATCCAGAATGTATCTTTGAAAGAGCCTCAGCCAGTGTTCTTGTCCTAAATTTAAGGTTCTTGCTCCCAATGTAAATGAGGACACAGACATGAGTCATGGAGTCAGAGTT
Source organism: Ginglymostoma cirratum (assembly GCA_024137785.1). NCBI lineage: Eukaryota > Metazoa > Chordata > Chondrichthyes > Orectolobiformes > Ginglymostomatidae > Ginglymostoma > Ginglymostoma cirratum. The sequence continues at coordinate 6,527,305 of JAHRHZ010000047.1, read as the reverse complement.
GTACAGTATGAAAACACACACTTTAGTCTAACTCATCCATGCTGACCAGATATCCGAAATTAATTTAGTCCCATTTGCCTGCTTTTGGCCCATATCCCTCTAAACCCTTCCTAATCATGTACCTAACCAGATGCCTTTTAAATGTTGTAACTGTACCAGCCTCCAACACTTCCTCTGGGAGTTCATTCCATACACACAGCACCCTGTGCATGAACAAGTTGCCCCTTCGGCCCCTTTTGTATCTTTCCCCTCTCACCTTAAATCTATGCCGTCTAGTTTCAAACTCCCCTAGCCTGGGAGAAAGACATTGGCCATTCACCCCATCCATGATTTTATAAATCTCCAAAAGGACACCCCTCTCCCTCCAACATTCCAGGGAAAACAGCCTCTGCTAATTCAGCCGCTTCCTAAACCTCTCTCCAACCCCGCCAACATCCTCGTAAATCTTTTCTGCACCCTTTCAAGTTTAACATCTTTCCTATAGCAGGGACACCCAAACTGAATGCAGTATTCCAAAAGTGGCCTAACCAATGTACTGTACAGCTGCAGCATAATATCCCAACTCTCATACTCAATGCACTGACCAATAAAGGCAAGTGTACCAAACGCCTTCTTCACTATCCTGTCTACCGCTGACTCCACCTTCAAGGAACTATGAACCTGCACCGAAGGGTGTCTTTGTTTGGCAACACTCCCCAAAAGCTTACCATTAAGTCTAAGTCTTGCCTTAATTTTCTTACCAAAATACAAGACCTCACATTTATCTAAATTAAACTCCATCTATTGCTCCTCGGCCCATCGGCCCATCAGATTAACGATCCATTGTACATTAAGATAACCTTCTTCACTGTCCACCACGAACTCTGGTGTCATCTGCAAACTTACAAATCACTCCTCCGATATTCACATGCAAATCACTCACATAAGTGACTAAAAACAATGGACCCAGCACTGATCCTTGCAGCACACCGCTGGTCACAGGCCTCTAGTCCACAAAACAACACTCCACCACCATCCTCTGTCTCTTACCTTCAAGCCAGTTTGTATCCAAATGCTAGCTCTTCCTAGATTCCACGTGATCTAACCTTGCTAGCCAGTCTACCATGCAGAATCTTGTTGAACCCCTTACTGAAATCCTATAGACAACATCCACTGCTCTGCCTTCATCTTTGCCACCTCTCCAAAAAGTCAATTAAGTTAGTGAGACACGATTTCTCACACACAAAGCCATGTTGATTATCCCTCATCAGTTCTTGCCTTTCTAAATACATAGATTCTGTCCCACAAAACCCCCTCCAACAACCTACCCAGCACTGACCGAAGGCTCACCGGGCGATAATTTCCTGGCTTCTCCTTACCACCATTCTGAAATAATGGCATGACATTAGCATCCTCCAGTCTTCCAGCACCTTACCCATTGCTCTTAATGATACAAATATCTCAGCAAAGGGCACAGCAAACACTTCCCACTAAATTCTGGGATACCCTTGATCAGGTTCTGGGGATTTATCCACATTTATTCATTTTAAGATGTCCAGCATCTCTTCCTCTGTGATACGAACACTTTTAAGATATCACTGTTTATTTCTCCAAGTTCTCTACTTTCCATATCCTTCTCTACAGTAAATACTGATTGCCAGAGGATGAGGAAAGTCACTACAGCAGCATTTTACAAAGCTCCGTTCACATGGGAGGAGAAAAGAAAAATGTAGAAGTAATAGGATATAGCATTGATAAGGGAATATGGTCTCTGCAACAAAGGGATGGTCCCAAATTTTGCATTGCCTGCCTGGTGCCAAATTCAGGACATCTCTCCTGGCCTAGAAAAGAAAATTAGAGCTGGAAAGGAAACAATCCAGCTTTTGTGGTTCATTTAAGTACCAAGAACACAGACTAGATTAGAAAAAAAGATTCTCCTGAGGGATTATGAGAAATTCGGGGCTAAAGTGAATGGCAAAAGCATAATGATAATAATCTCCAATTACTACCTGAGCCACATGCAAATTAGCAAAGGGCAAATAAGCTGAGACAGATAAATGAGTGGCACAAAGATTGGTGTGGGAGAAATGGGCTCTGATTCATGGAACACTGGCACCAGTATTGAAGAAAGAGAACCATTTGACTGGACAGGTTTCAATTGAACCATATAGGGTTTTAAACTCGGGGTGGGGGGGAAGGAGTTCAATTGAAGATCACAGAGTACCGAAGAGACAAACAACAATCAAAGAAAATTAGAAAGGGTGCATTAAAGATTTACGAGGATGTTAATCAGGACTGGAGGGTTTGAGTTATAAGGAGATTGGAAATGCTCAGACTTGTTTCCATAGTAAGTTCAGGGGTGACCTTATGGAGGTTTATAAAATCTTGAGAGGCACAGATAAGGTGAATAGCAAAGGTCTTTTCCTTAGGGTAAGAGGAAAGTTCAAAACTAGAGGGCATAGGTGAGAGGGGAAAGATGTGAGAGGGACCTGAGGGGCAACTTTTTCACAGAGGGTGGTGTGTATATAGTATGAACTGCCAGAGGAAGTTGTAGATGCAGGTACAGTTACATTTAAAAAGACATTTGGACAACTATATGAATAGTAGAAAAGATTTGGAAGGATATGGGCCAAATGAGGCAAATACGACTAGTTCAGTTTAGGAAACCTGGTCAGCACAGACAAGTTGGACTGAAGGGACTATTTCCAAAGGTCTGTATGACTTTATGACTCTGCAAACAAGCAGAAATCAGAACAAGTAATAATGGTTAAATGTCAAAGTTTAAGGCTGTTTATCTAAATGCATGATGTGGAGGTGCCGATGTTGGACTGGGGTGACAAAGTCAGATACCACACAACACCAGGTTATAATCCAACAATCTTGTGTTTTCAAATAAACTTGTTGGACTATAACCTGATGTCATGTGATATCTAACTTTATCTAAATGCATACAGCATTTGTAACAAGATTGATAAGTAGAAAACATTAAAAGAAGTAAATGAACATGTTTGATAGCTATTAGTGAGACATGGGTGGCAGGTGACCACGACTAGAATCTCAACATTCAATGGTATTCAACACAGAGGAAAAAAAAATTCGGCAAAAAGGGAAAAGAAGCGGGGTAGTGTGTTAATTAAGGACTGTGTCAGTACATTTGCTGGTCGTGATACAGGTACACTAGATCTTGACGTGTAATCAGTTTGGATGGAAACAAGAAATAGCAAGAAAAATAAGTCATGGATGGGAGTCATCTATACGCCCCTGAAGAGTTGCCTCACTGCAGGACAAAGTATAAATTATCAAATAACAGAAGCACATTAGAAAGCACCCGGGTCACAGCGTCAGGAGCCAGGATTGGATTCGAGCCTCGGGTAATTGTCTTGTGGAGTTTGCACATTCGCCCCTGGTCTGCGTGGGGTTTCCATTGGGTACTCTGGTTTCCTCCCACTGTCTAAAGTTGGACAAGTTAGGTGGATAGGCCATGCTAAATTACCCACAAAGTGCTCAGAGATATCTAGGTTGAGTGTGTTAGCCATGGGAAATGCAGGGTTACAGGGACAGGATTGGGGGGGGGGGGGGGGGGATGAGTCAGGTGCTCTTCGGAGGATCGGTGTGGACTTGCTGGGCAAAATGGCCTGCTTCCACACTGTAGGGATTCTATGTTCTACATTGTAACTTCTCTGAGTGTATTAAAAAAAAGAGAAGGTAGCTGAAGTGAGTATGAGATCCTTGGAGAATCCAATGGGGGAAACTGATAACGGAAACAAAAGAATGGCACAGATAAAAATAAACATTTTACATTGGTCATTATGGTGGAGGACACTATAAACATCCTGAAGATATCAGATAAGCAAGGTGTTAAATGGGAGGAAACGTCTTGTAACAACTTCTATAACAAGGGATGAGCACTTGAGAAACTAATGGGACTGAAGGCAGAAAACTTGCCAGGATCCAATGGCCTAAAGGTTTAAAAAGAAATTGCTGCAGAGGAAGTCAAGGCGTTGGTTGAAATAGTTCAAAACTTACTGAATTTCAGAGGGTTCCAGCAGTCTGGCAAACCACTAATGTCACATCCCTATTCAAGAAGGGAGGGAGACAGAAATCAGGGAACTATGGAAAATAAAAACCAAAAGAACTGCGGATGCTGTAAATCAGAAACGAAATCAGAAGTTGCGGAAAAGCTCAGCGGGTCTGGTAGCATCTGTGAAGAGAAATCAAAGTTGATGTTTTAGGTCCAGTGACCTTTCCTCAGAACTGATGATAGCTAGAAAAATGTCGGTTTATATGCAGAAGATAGGGTAGGGTGGGGGCGGTGAAGAGGGTCAGGAGTAAACAATAGATGGGGATAGAGCCCAAAGAGAGAGAGAAATACAGTTGGACAGACAAAGGAGTGGATAACAATCTGGCTCGGAGGATGAATAGCTGTTAATGGTGACTGTCAGTGGCTAACAATAGGTAGTGTGTAATATGCAGACTATGTGATAACAAGGCCTGGTTTGTGGGGTAGTGGGCTAGGACATGGCAGAGTTCTGGCCATAAAATTATTGAACTCGACATTGAGTCCAGAGGGCTGCAGGGTCCCCAAGCAGCAAATAAAGGTGTTGTTCTTCCAGCTTGTGCTGAGCTTCGCTGGAACACTGCAGCATGCCTGAGACAGAGATGTTTAGCATATTTAAACTACTGATTGGTTGTTGTATGCTACAAGGCTGTAAAACAATCCTTGTTTAATTGCATTCAAAATCTCATTTATTCTTTGAGAGGTGTCAAAACCCAAATATTGTATTACACCCCAGCACTCTTATGTTTCCTACTCCATAATACAACGTAATCATTCATAACTACTGAAGTGGCGGGCAACTTGAAGCTCAGGGTCTTTTCTGCAGGCAGAACGTAGATGTTCTGTGAAGCGGTCACCCAGTCTACACTTTGTTTCCCCAATGTAGAGGAGACCACATTGTGGGCAACGAATGCAGTAGACTAGATTGTGAGAAGTGCAGATTTACTGCTGCTTCATTTGGAAGGTATGTTTGGGCACTTGGATACTGAGGAGGGAGGAGGCAAATTCGGCAGTGGCAGGGAAAGGTGCTAACTCTTGACCAGCTATCCTAACATCTGTCATTGGGAAATATTAAGGAAAAACAAGTCATTTAGAAAAGCTTAACCCAAGTAGAGTCAAAGTGGTTTTGTGAAAGGCAAATGGAGTTTGACAGATTTTTCTAGATTATAACAAAAAAAGTTGAAAAAGGGGAGCCAGAAGATGTAGTGTATTTGGGTTTTCAGAAGGTGTTTGGTAAGGTGTCACATGAAAGGTTACAGTACATTATAGGAGTTTACAGTATTGGGAATAATCCATTTAGCATGAATTGAGGATTTATTAGCATTGTTATGACATGAAGGCAGGCAGCCAAATCAAAACAGCCTCCCAATCCCTGTATTCTCAACACAATAAAATTAAAACATTCAAAGACACTCAAGATTGACCCCAACGGTTCCAGACCAGACTTTTTGAATAACCAATACAAGAAACGAGTCTTATAGTTTCAATAAAAATTAACAATTTATTATTAATACAGTCGCTTTAGCTAAACAAAGTTAAACTTTTTTTTTAATTTTAGCCACCACTGTCACAAAGACAGACAAACAGACACAGTTAAGTGATAAATTAGAAAGAAAAACAAATGAAATATAACTAGCCAGTTTACTTAAGCAGTCTCCACGATTCACCTCATCACTGGAACATGGAATTGTAATTTGCTTGGTTTCTGAAGACATCAGTCAATGCAAACAGCTTCCAGTAGATCCCAAGAAATATTCACTTGATACTTATAACTGAGTTCTCTTCTTCAAAATTTCAATAAGTTGATAATGGGAGGATAAAAATAACAGTGCAATCAGATCTCCTTTCTGTAGCTTTGGCAGCCACAATCCTTCTGACAAAAAGGATAGGGTATCTGAACACCTCAAAAATTTTCAGTTCATCAGAAAGCGCCAGCGTGGATTTATGATAGGCAGATCATGTGTGACAAATCTCATGGAATTATTTTGAGGAGATGACTAAGGTAGTAGACAGGGGAATGTCTGTGAATGCTGCTTATCCAACCGTCCCGAAGAAATTTGGTAGTTAACAGTCTCTTACGTGCGACTGTAAGATAGATGCTCACAAAATTGAGGGTAAATTACTGACATGGTGGGGAAATTGGTTGGGTGGCAGTTGACAGCAAGTAGAGATAACAGATAGGTACTCAAACTGGCAGGTAGTGACCAACTGTGTCCCACAAGGATGTGTTAAGGTCTCAACTATTCAATTTATTAATGACTTGGATAATAGGGTAGAAAGTCATATATACAAACTTGTTGATGATACAAAGTTAGGTAGCATTGTAGACAGCGTAACAAAAAAATTACAAATGGATATTGATAGACTAGATGAAAGGGTAAAACTGCGGCAGATGGAAATTCAACCTGAGCGTGTGTGAAGTTATCCATTTTGAACCGAAAAGGACAGATGAGGGTATTTTCGTGATGGTATAAAGTTAAACACTGTGAATGTCCAAAGGGACCCAGGGATTCAAGGTGCATAGATCTCCAAAATGTCACAAGCAGGTGCAGAAAATAATCAAGGATAGAATGCTGGCCTTTATATCTAAAGGACTGGAGTATAAGGATGCAGATGTTATACAAAACCCTGGTTAGATCCAACTTGGAGTACTGTGAGAAGATCTGGGTAACACACTTCAAGGAGGATGTATCGGCTTTGGAGGGAGTACAACATAGATTCACAAGAACAATACCTGGACTTCAGGGGCTAAGGTATGAGGAGCCTATAAAATTAAGCCTGTTTTCTCTAGAATTTAGAAGATTTAGACATGATCTGATAAAAGTTATCAAGATATTGATATCAAAAGACAGGACAGATGAAGATAAACTATTTCCACTGATTGAGAATTCTCGAACTATAGGGCACAGTGTGAAAAATTAGGGCCAAATCATTCAGGAGAGGTGTCAGAAAGCACTTCTACACACAAAGCGTAGTGGAGGTTTGAAACTCCTTTCCTCCTCAAATGGTGGTCATTGCTAATTCAATTGTTAAATTTAAACCAGAGATAGACAGACATTTGTGAAGCAAAGATATTAAGGGATATGATCCAAAGGCAGACAGATGGAGCTAGGCCACAGACAAGCCATGATCTCACTGAATGGCAGAACAGCCTCGAGCGGTTGACTGGCCTACTCCTGTATCAGCACTCCTATAAAACACAATTTAAAACCTGATCAAACTTTTTTTTCTCTTTTTTCACATTTTCTTGTTAGGCTGATTGGCTTCTGTTAACATTCAAACATTTTTGAGTAGAAACACTTACATAGTACTTTGAACAAGAATCAATTGCTAAATAATCTCTAGGCCTGGCCTAAAACCTATTTGTTTGATTTTTTTTGGAAAAAAGTTGCTGCTCAGCGTTCAAAGGTACAAATTAAAAATGATAAAAATAAAACTAACAAGTTCTCAACAATGCAGAAGACAAAAGGTTGGGATTAATGTGTCTTTTTCAGGTCAGAAACTGCCACAGGCATCAGTTTTAAGACCTCAATTGTTTACGATCCACAGTTATGATCGGAGGAGAGGGCTGAGTGCAAGTATCCAAATTTGTTGACAAAAAATACAAAAAAAAGGGCTGGAAGGTACGCTGTGATGAGGACAATAAGGAATCTTCAGGGGTATATAGGCAGAATGAGTGAATGAGCAATAATCTAACAGGTGGTGTTTAACGTAGGAAAGTACAAGGTCTGCCTTTTGATTTTTCCTACCAGAATGCATCAGTGTTATTTAAATAGAGAGAGGCTCCAAAAAAAAAGTGCAGCAAACAGAGATCTGGAAGTTCTTGTCCACAAAGCAAAAAGTTAGCATACAGATGCAGCAAGTAATTAAGATGGCAAACAGAATTTGATCCTTACTTCAAGGGAATTGGAGTTTAAAAACAGAAAAGTCTTGTGACAGAGCATGGGAAAGGCTGCACCTGGAGTACTGCATGCAGTTTTAGTCCGTGTATTTAGAAAGGATACGCCAGCATTGGATAACAAGGTGTAGAACTGGATGAACATAGCAAGCCAGGCAGCATCAGAGGAGCAGGAAAGCTGACGTTTCGGGTCTGGACCCTTCTAAAGAA